>ML787302.1:146500-188759 GCA_009831015.1 Picea engelmannii
AATGGTCAAGTGGATTAGTGTAAGATCCAAGCAGTCATCGGAAATGAAAGGAACCTAATGCATATATAAGAAGGTTATAATGATCAAATATGACACATACCATGATACCTCGGACCAATTACCTCATGGAGCAAGAGTCCTCTTAGATGCAAGCCCACGCCTGTAGTGATGGAAGCTGGTACTGCTGACAGGACAGGTCTGGTTGAGAAAAAGAAAGATGGGCCCTCCAGGGCCATGCTCAAGTCACTCATGTTCTCGGTACTCCATGTCTAGGACCATGTGGGCCTCGAGACATGATCTCCTAGTTATCCCTAGATATCAGGGATAACATCTGGCTCCAACTCGGGGACATGTGCTAACGGTAGAGCGCATGAGAACCTCAACAATCTCTGGCGTAGACCTGTAACCTGCTCACACTCGACAAAAGGGCATCAGCGACAAAAGACGGGGTGGTATTGCCACCCCGTAAAGAAACAACATATACATGATAAATGTGCATATAAGGCAGTAAGTAAATGTGCATATAAGGTGATAAAGTAAGAAAAATCAAACAAGACATGCATATAATAAAAAAAAACAAACAATGTGGTATAATACACGGAAGTGGTTACTTACCTGCAATGATCACGTGTCTGGAGGATAGTAACGCTTTATGTGTAAAGCATTTACTGATAATTTCAAGATTTCTCCTTCCATTGTTTCCAGGTTGTATGAATTTATACCTACACAACTTCTGATTTTGTAAGGACCTCCCCACAGGCTGTCAAATTTCTTGTGCACACCAGGTTTCTCTTTTCTCTTGTCCCATAAAAGAACAAGATCTCCTTCGGCGAACTTCTTGCCCCTGGCTTTGTGATCAAAAGTGTTCTTTACTTTCTCTTAGTTCTTTACCATCTGACCCAAGGCATTTCTTCGAGTTTCATCTAATTCTATCAGCTGGTTTATTCTTCCTTGGATCGCCTCTGCATCTGTGTCATATTGCTGTACAAATCGAAGAATGGGAATCTGTAGATTCACAGGGAGTTTTGCTTCAAGTCCATACACCAGCTCAAAAGGAGTTTTCCCTATGGATGTCTTCATCGTTATTCGATCTGCCCATACTGCATACCTCAGTTTGCTATCCCATGACTTCTTATTTTCTTCAACCACCCTTTTTAAAATATTCATAAGATTTTTATTGGTTGATTCTGCTAGTCCATTTCCTTGTGGATAGTAATTCAAGGAATGAGACAGGGTAATGCCATATTTGAAACAAAACTCTACTAGAGTGTAGGAACTAAATGCCTTGTCATTATTTGTAGTGATCTTTGAAGGTATTCCAAATCTTGTTATGATCCGATCTTCCAAGAAATTCATGACAACTTCTTCAGTAGCTTTCTTTGTAGGAATTGATTCAACCCATCTAGTGAAATAGTCTGTAGCAGTCAAAATCCATCGATATCCATTGCTTGAGTTGTCCTTAAATTCGCTAATAAAATCTAGGCCCCACTGCTGAAAAGGTGCTTCCACTACCACTGGTTTCAAAGGCTGGGATGGGAGCTTTGGTTTTCCTATGAAGAATTGGCAAGGTTGGCAGGACTGAACATGTTGATACACATTTGAGAATAGGGTCGAACAATAATACCCCGCTCTCAAAATTTTGTGGGCAGTGGTACGTGCAACAAAATGCCCACCACAATATCCAGAGTGTAACTCCTTCAAGATCTTCTTTGCCTCATCCTTGTTCACGCATCGAAGTATGACACCGTCAGGATTTCTCCACCCAAGTCCATCTTCTGTTAAGCAATATGTCATGGCTTTCAATCTCAAATCTCTTCTCTTGTGGTCCACTAGATGATCAGGACATGACAAGTTATTTAAGTAATAAACTATGTCAGAATACCACTCATCATGTTCCAATTCACTGGTTATCACATTCACCTGCTCGTTTTCACTGATCTGTATAGCTTCTTGATTGCTTTCAGTGAGCATTTGGGCCAAACCTTGTCCTTTTACTATCTTGGTGGGTTTTATTTCCAATTCATATTCTTGTATCTTTGAGACCCACTTTCCTTTGGTTCCCATACAATCTTGCTGTGACAAGACATCCTTCACAACCGGGTACGGGACATAGGCCTTGATCTTGTTATAACCAACATAATTTCTGAAATGCTGAAGGTACTTGACCAAAGCGTAAGCTTGATTTTTTGTGATGGTGTAATTCAATTCTGAATCTCTTAGGACTTTGCTCATGAAAGCCACAGGATGTTCAAAGTTGTCAGCATCCTTCTGCATCAATACTCCTGCAATGGTGTCCTGTGACGCAAATGAGAAAATGATGAAATCACGTGAAAAATCAAGACTGATCAAAACGGGGGCTTGAGAGATAGCGTTCTTGATGTCTTCAAAAGATTTGTCAGCTTCTTTTCCCCATCTGAAAGCAACATCCTTCTTCAGCAAAGCACTCAAGGGTTTTATCCTTTCTGCAAAGTTAGGTACAAATCTGTGAATGAAGTTGATTTTTCCAAGAAAGGACTGCAAGGCCTTTTTGTTGACTGGGGGATGGACATCCTTTATTGATTGAACTCATTCGGGATCAATGGAAACTCCTCCTGATGAGGCCACGTGTCCCAACAATTTTCCTTCATCGATCTCGAAAATAGATTTTTTAGGGTTTAGCGAAATACCATATTCTCTGCATCTCTCAAAAACAATTCTAAGATGGGAAAGGTGATCTTTCCTTTCCTTGGACACCACTGTGAGATCATCTTGATAAATTTCTTAGATATTTTGTATGAGGTCTCTAAAGGCATAGTCCATTTCTCTTTGAAAAGTTGCACCTGCATTCATGAGACCAAATGGCATTCTCAAGTACATAAAAGTCCCCCAAGGCGTAGTAAATGCAGTCTTGAGCTGGTCCTCCCTTTTGAGAAAAACTTGGTTGTATCTTGAGAATCCATCCAACATTGACATCATTCTTGCTCCTGTGACTCGTTGGAGTAAGTGTTCCATGTTTGGGAGGGGATAATTGTCCTTTAATGACATCTGGTTGAGATTACGAAAATCAACACAAAGGCGGATGTCTCCATTCTTCTTCCGGACAACCACGAGATTTGACATCCAAGAAGAATACCTAATAGGGGCGATGATACCTGCGTCCACCATCTTCTGGAGTTCCTTTTTTATTTTCCCGACCAACTTCGGGTTGATATGCCTCAACTTTTGTCGAAAAGGTTTTGCTCCCTCGATCAAAGGTATAGCGTGCTGGATAACGTCTCCTCTATATGCTTTTAGTTCATCATAGTTCCAAGCAAAGATATCTCTGAATTCTCTGATGAGGTTAAGTATTGCTTTCCTCTCTTTCTCGGTAGTCCCCTTTCCTATCTTGACTGCTCGTGGATCCATTTCGGTGCCAATATTGAATTCCAAGGCTTCTTCATCTTGCTTGTTAGTTATTCTTCATTTGAAAACATCATGTCTATCAAAAAGATTTCCGAGAGGAATGCACCCCTTTGGCAAGGTGTTATTTTGCAGGTTGATGACTTCCAAGTTCATAGATTCAACCAGGAAATTTATTTGTGTATCTGTGAACTCTTTGCTGTTCTCCATGAATTTGATAATCTAATCATCATCTTCAAAAACCTGCCAATGCTCCAAATTGTCGGGAATAGAAGGTCTAAAGAAGACCTCCATCTTGCACTGATCATGAAGAGGTCCTTCGCAAGGTTGCAAAGTAGAAGCTGAAACAGCCAGGGCATCTGCTACATGGTTCTTTTCTCGAGGAACGACTTCAAGTGACATCCTTTTGTCTTCAAAATATTTTGGGTCATGTCCCAATACTTCCTTAACTTTTCGTTCTTAGCTGCAAATCTCATTAGAAATTGTGAGACGATGAGGTCCGAATCACCCTTTACTTCCAGGATTGTATCCCCTTTGTCAATGGCCAGGTTGAGTCCTAGAATGAGAGCTTCATACTCAGCTACATTGTTGGTGCAATGAAATTCCAATCTATAGGAACGATAGAAAACCTCACCTGAAGGGGCTGTCAAGACTACTCCTGCACCTGACCCATTACTTGAGCATGAGCCGTCAAATTCCAGCGTCCAGATTCCTTCTGTTTCCTCTACTGTGTCCATATTCAATTTTCCTTCTTGAACAAACCAGTCACTCAAGCTGTTGTTAATGCATAGAAGTTGGTCATCTGCTTCATCAGGGTCTTCAACTGGTGAACCTACCAAAGATTCACTGCGAATGATATAATGTCCTCCTTCAGGATGAGGTATGACGGCCTCAGATTGTTCCCTGTGAATGCTTCCACCCAAATGTGCAATAAGCTCATCACAAATGATCATCCCAAACTTATTAACCTTACCGAAAATGAATACGTTCATCTGGAAAGGAGCATCAGAGCAGGAATCAAAAGCCACTTCAAGATTTTCAATCGATCCTTTCACAAAACTATCCTTGGTGTTTATTCGTGAGATTTTCAAGCCCAATTGTTGCATAACTTCTTCTGTCATTATATTGGCTTTGGCTCCCGGATGCAGAAGACAATTGTGAAGGAGAAGATCATTTACTCGGAGAGAGACATAAAAAGGTTTGAAATCAGGATTTTTTGGAGTTGGATCTCCCACTTGATTGATGAAAAGAGAAAAGTCTTGTACCTAATTTGGATCCAATCCTTCAGATGTATCACAAGCTTCATCCTCCGGATGAGTCTTCTTCAGAGGAGGCTCCTGGGAGGAAGTATTACTCTGACAAAGGCTCCATATCCTCTTGGTAGGAGTTGATTGGACCTGGAGGATACTTGGATTTTCAGGCTCCGGCACAAGCTCATCACCTGGATCCCATGGTTCACAATTCATGTTTATTTCTTCAATAAAGTCATCAAAATCAAGATTTCTTTCGATCTCAAAAGCCAATTCTTGTGTTTCCTCCAAGGTTGTAGGTGATCGGTCCTTGACTCTAAATTGTAAAGCTCCTTTCAAAGAGGATAGGTAGCGATCAATGATGGCTTGCTCTGAACCAACCTTTGATCGGACCTTTTTGAGGGCCAAATTAAACCTATCAGTGAATTCCCTGATATCTTCACAAGGTCCTTTGCAAATGTCTTCGTACTGACAAAAAAGATCTTGCGGATTTTCTTTGTCACACCACCTTACCCTAAAGGCATTCTGTAGTTCTTCAACATCCTTTATACTTTTTTTCAGGGACTTTATCGATCCACTTCTTAGCTTCTTCGATAAGAGAACTCGCAAAGAGCTTCATGAAAACGTCAAGGTGACCTTGACCATCCAAATGAAAGTCAAAACCATCGCAAAACTGGGTCCAATGCGAATTTCTAGAAGTTCCCTTTCCTGAAAAATAAGGTAACCAAGAATATGCATCTGCAGGTACATTATGTTCCCCACCTCGTACATTGCTGAAGTCAAAGCAGTTATAACTTTCTGGGTGAAACCACTTATGAGGATTTGGATTGACAGGAGGGGGAGGGTTTGTCGTAGTGGTGGTTGTGGTAATCATAGCGAGATTTGAATACATCTTTCCACTACGAGTAATCATATTTAAGGGAAGCCTCTTTCCAAAAAGTGACTTGACAACAGGTGAATTAGCAGGAGGCTTCCTTTTGAATGCTAGAGGAGGATTATTGAACCTCCTTCTGGTTTGTGGAGTCGCCAGATAGTTTTCTTGAAACTACCAAAGAAAGGGGAAAAGTAGTGGAGTCACCAGGTAAGCTCACAAGAAAGGATTATGAGGCAAGGCTTACCAAAGATATGTTGTTGAGGAAGGTAGACTCAGTGTTCCCCGGCAACGGCACCAAAATGTTATCGCACGGTTTGTAGGAAAGGGTTAAGGAGCTTGAGTCAAGGCTTGAAACTGGCATAACAGGAGATTCCCCACCCACTGTCACCTCAATGGGGAGCTCTTTCTATTTAGGAGGGCTAGTCCAAGGGAGACGTCCCTATGTAATCTGGTTCTCTGAAGGGCTAAAGGTTTAATGGATCAAAGTAAAAGGTTCCCCTTCACAGATTACTGCCAGGAAGGAGATAGTCAAAGGAGAAGTTCCACTGATGAGGCACCTGGTTGCGAGACAAGACAAACAAAACTAGAATATGTGCTTGCAGTGGGTTAGTGCTTCATAATATCAATGACTATCCTCAAATATACATATGAGCAATGATTAGATATAATTATTGACGAAGTCAATGATTATTAAACAAAGATAAATGACTTGTCACTTCTTCAATAAATACACAAAGAGATAAGAGCATTCAATGTACAAKATCAATCACTTTATTATATCAGGATGCTATAAATATCAAATCTGCTCATAGTAGATAATGTTGCTACATCACCTATATTATTGCTGCTATGGATGTGACGTCAAGCATAAATCAATAGGTCAAATGAAGACAAAGAGTGAAACGTTTGCTTCAATAAGCTTATAGATGCAATTAATAACTCAATGTCTATCAAGTAAGATGACAAATATCACAACTTTTCAAGTCAAACAAGAGATGAAAATAGTGTGACGTCACCTATATAACTTTTGTTGCAGGGTTAGGGTTAGCTAGCCAAGAAGTGGACGTTTTAGCCAAATGAACCAATGAAAATTTATGAAACCTCTATGGCTATGATGAGATGACTAGGCCTCACCCTTCTATCCAAATACAAGTTTAAAATTAGCAAGACATCATCTCATTCAGGTTAGTTATGGCCGCTAGGGTTAGACGCTAGGTTAGTTTAGGGTTTCAAATAAAAGAGTTTGAAAGAGATTTAAGCATAAACAAGCTCAAGATTAATTCTAGACTAGTGCCTTGGGTTAATGGAGTCAATTGAAGTAGGACTAATGGTTTAGGAGAAACTTAAACTTAAGGACAAGAGGGTTAGGGTTTGATGGTGTTTCTATGGCAAGGCCACCAAATCTAAACCCTAAAAAGAGAAGGCTGATTTAGGTGTAGCTAAGGCTAGGCCTAAGGCTTCTTCTTCTCTCCTTAAGACTTCTTTGGCAAAACAGATAGCTTACAAGCACAAACCTATGGATGAAAAGTGTTGCTTAGATACAAGGCTTTTCAAAACCCTAGAAGAAAGCCCTAGGTGTAAACTAAATTAAGCCTAGGACGCCTTCTTTCTTCAATTTGTGTTCAAAGCTAACTCAAGGAAAGAGGAAGTCTAGTGTAGCTATGGCTAGGCTAAAACTTCTCTAATCAAATGGCTATATGCTTTTACCATGGGGACATGAAGCCACAACCTACTTGTGTGTTGGCTCCCTAGGGTTTAAAGATTAAGCAAATTATGACAATGCATGCAAGATATCTAATCCACAACCATTCACTCAAGAAGTTTTGAAGAGAAAACACTTACAAATTCATGAAGAAGCATTAATCATACCCTAGTTGTAAACCTTCCAATGATAAATAGCACCACTTGCCAAAAAATAGTCCTCCAAGAAGTTGCGCCTCACTCCAAAAGAGAAGAAAATCCAAGAACAAGAGCTAAGAATGTCACTCTCACAAGAGAGCAAGTTATGTTATCATAAAATGAGGGTAAAACATCCTCTATTTATATGATTCTTATGACCTTTAATTAAAACTTGGTCATTAAAAACAGCCGACAAGGCTGACATTACAATATCTCAATTATTTGTCACTTTACATGCTAAAAATGCCAAAATGTGCAAAAAATGGAGACGTCAAGCCCCTATAGGGGAGACGTTGGCCCTTTCAGGGCATAATCAGCATCCCACAAGATAGACGTTGCCCCCTTTGGGGCTCCTGAAACCTACTATGTGTGCCTAGAAGGCCCAACACACTGCTATCTGCTCCAGAAGACATCCAACTAGTCCTGGGTGGCGTCCAATCCATCTAGGTCAACGTCCCATCTGCAAGGGGCTGATCCCCATGGGTCAAATCTCTGCCAAAACGTCTTGATGAGGGCATCCTTCTTCTTCTTCGTGCAAGGGCTCATCACAACTATGTCCCCTCTCTACCATCCCAACAACCACCTGATGGGCTCTTCAGCCCCATGGAGGTCTGAACTGATCATCTCCCCATGTGCACCGATCCTCTGGTACCTGTCCGCCAGGCATGGTCCTGCACATCAAAGACTACACCCTCCATGGGATCATTAGTCCTAGACATCATAGAAATGTAAATCATATCTCATCATTAAATTTGTCAAACATATGCATGAAATCCCTAACAAATCTTCTAAGAGCTCAAAGACATTACACAAACCCACCATACAAAGCTAAGGAAACCAACAAGACAACCTATTGGGCTAATATCCACAAGAAATGGTAAGTTTCTTCAAAGGATCATTCAATCCATGTATAACGAGGTGATATGGTTTTTAGGGATGTCCAGTTATAGTCAGACCAAGGGTTGGTGTTGTCTGTGGGTGCCTTTGTAGGAGGCAAGATATACCTGTCATGGATGCATTTTTTCCAAGCCCCTATTGCCTTATCTTTCTTTTATTGTTTTTTACTACAAGCCTTGATGAAGAGGACACTTCCTTGGCTTGGTGGCCAGAGCTGACAGCGTTACCCACTAGTATCTTTGCAGAAATGAGAAAGCTGGCTCATGATGAGACCCCCTTTCCTTTGGCCATGCAACCAAAGGTCACTGCCCTGGTTTGGTGACCAGATAGTGGCAATGTCATACTGCTAAATACCTATGAACATAATGGGCCGGCTTGTGATGAGACCTCCCATCCTCTTGGTTAGGTCTTGCATTTATTTATTTCATTTTTCTTAGGGTCCCTTAGTTTCTTATCGAGAGGCCCTTTATTGCCTTCTCAGGGATCCCCTGGGCAAAGCATCTCTAGGTTTTCATTTCCTATGGATTTTATCTTTTACCAGCTGCTTTTACCCCCTGGGCCTTTAGCCCCTTTTTCCCACAATACAAAATGTACCCTGGAAGGTCATCCTAATGGATAGACTAGGGGAATGGGATAGATGAGCGAGATATAAGATGAAAAAAAATGATAAGATGGTGGGAGCGGACGATGGCTCTGCAAACCCCCCTTGGTGGCTTACCAAAACCCATGAATACCATCTTTCTAAGCTACCCCATCAATCACCCCAACAATGGTCAAGTGGATTAGTGTAAGATCCAAACAGTCATCGAAAATGAAAGGAACCTAATGCATATATAAGAAGTTTATAATGATCAAATATGACACATACCATGATACCTCGGACCAATTACCTCATGGAGCAATAGTCCTCTCAGATGCAAGCCCAGGTCGGCAGTGATGGAACCTGATACTGCTGACAAGACAAGTCTGGTTGAGAAAAAGAAAGATGGGCCCTCCAGGGCCATGCTCAAGTCACTCCTGCTCTCGATACTCCATGTCTAGGACCATGTGGGCCTCGAGACATGATCTCCTAGTTATCCCTAGATATCGGGGATAACATTGTGCACTCTGTGAAAAGTGTTTCCTTCTGGTTTACCAGAGGGGCTGATGGTTTCTAGGGTTTTGTTGGAGAACTAAGGTAGAACTCAGGTCAGCCCATACATCCAACACATAACTTTGCACCAAGGGTTTTTTTTCTCTCCTTAGCCCTCCATGGTTATTTTATATCTTCCCAAAGAGATTTGGGGAGTTGAATTTCATTGTGTACGGGAAAGGGTCATTGGGATATGAAACCAACTAAAAAAATCACTCAAAAATATGGGATTATTTTATTTTTCACCAAATTTGAGGGCATATATGGGTTGCAGTGAGGAAAGTCGTGGATGTCTGCATGTTACACTAGAAAAAATCGTGGATATTCTCTTAGGACATACTTTTTAAATGATTTTTGAAAAATCTTTTGGAGAAAATTCTAACAAGCATTATGAAAGGGTTGAACCATGGCACAAATGCATAGGTGTGGCATTTTGTACTATAACAATAAAATTTTTTGTGACAAATACATTAATATGCCATGTTATAAATTTCCATAAGTATGTCTGTACAT
This sequence comes from Picea engelmannii, assembly GCA_009831015.1. Taxonomy (NCBI): domain Eukaryota; kingdom Viridiplantae; phylum Streptophyta; class Pinopsida; order Pinales; family Pinaceae; genus Picea; species Picea engelmannii. The sequence continues at coordinate 156,444 of ML787302.1, forward strand.
AGATATGTGTAGTACTTAATTCCATCAATAAAATCATTTAGAATTTATATTTATTAAGAAATTTTTTATTCCAAATGGTCATTCAAAGTTTAAAGGTAACCCTCAAAACATTTACATGCCTTACCACTCAACCAACAACATTGAAAGGAGAGAAGGTCTCTTCACAAAGTGTCCCAAAATAATCAAATTTCTGAGCTCTACGATATCTCCTACGATATCCACTAACTGGCGACGCGTGAGGCACATGGCCGGTCAGGTGATCTACGATATTCCCTTAAGGCATGTGGTCGGTCGGGTGATCTACCGAGTAATAATAATATTGTAAAATATTAATCTGACCCCTTCATATATATATTCTCACTAATAATAATCCTTTAAAATACATCTTTCATATCAATATTGCTTATTATTAAAATATATCTTCCACATAAATACTACTTATTAAATAAAATATAGTTAACATCTATACTTTAAAATATTTCTTTCACATGCTTACTAAATTAAATAGACATTCTCATGTTATTATTATTAGCTAAATATTTGTCTTGTTTTCCTTCTTAAAGTTAGGAACCCTTTGAAACACAAAAACACATAAGAAATTATTGTTTTCCTTCTTAAAGTTTACTACCATATTTGGAGCACATTTTCATTTGGAGCACACTGTCACATGATAAATTGTCTGATCTAAGGGCCAAAATATAGATATGAGTAATTACACCTCATTACTATATTTAAGAATGCCTTCTACAACCATCAAAAAGTCACATGAATACACCAACAAGATTTTTAAGATTTCACATGAATACACCAATAAGCTTTTTAAGAAGTCACATGAATACACCAACAAGATTTTTAAGATGATCAAAAACTTGAAACAAATGAAAGTTCCTAGAGAATGATAGAAATAATGAGAATTATTATGTTAGAGGAGATGAAATGGTGAAGTAATTCAAAGCACTAGATCCATAGTGTACAGACATCTACTGATGCAGTAGAGACACACAACCACCACCTCGCGCTCTTCTGCTCATAGGATCGATCTAAATTCCCTTTGAGTAGAATTAGCTCTTTCGATTCCTCCATGGAATCTCTGCTAGAAACCCGATCCACAGGTCCTTAATTAAACCACACGGCTCTCTACACTCAATCATGATCTTCCCCGACTCAGTTTTGGGTTTCGGGGTTTCGTGATCCCCGTCGTCGAGAGTTCCTATCCTGTTGAACTCGCGAACTCCGAATGCGCTTCGTTCTAGCCTTAGCCCCTCCTGGCTATGCCCTGGTTCATGTGACCGCTTCTCATAAGACCGCAGCCTTATGTCTTTTGGGATTCGGGGTTTCGTCTTTTCTGATGTCGAGAACCTTTGTCCCCTCGAACTCCCGATCGTCGATTTGCCGATACGGCACTTTACGCGTTAGCCCTCCTGGCTAAGCCCTTGGCCCATAGGACCACTATCTCACAAGATCGTAGCCTTGTCTCTCATCGGGGTTTCGGACATCGCAATGCCGAAATTCCTGGACACTTTGTCCTCGGAATCCCCGATATTCTGATTCCCGATTCTTCGATGTGACATCAGCTAGGCCCCACAACAACAGATCCTTCTCCCCCTTGTCGGGGTTTCGGACTTCGTGATTCTAAGTTGCAAGGACTTCTTGTCCATGGGATTCCTGATATCCCGACTTGTGATTTCCCAATTGACGATTCTCCTTTCGAGACTTTTCCCTATATCACTCAATAGCTACCACACGTCCCAAGAATGATATCTCTCAATTCTGATGTCTCGACTTTCACGACCTTAGGAACTCTGATTTCCCGAGTGTTGATATACCGATGTTTAGTGCCCGAATCTCTGAAATGGACAATCACGTGACACGTGTCCTCTCTCATATGGACGGCCCAAATTTGTGTCGAGGTTTTCAAGGTGGACTTACCCGATCTCCTGTTCATGGGAATGTCGATATCCTGACTCCCGATGCCTCGATGTCCCGATATGTGTCAGGAATTCCTCCGAGACTTTTCTCCTCCTGTTTACGAGGTTAAATCCCTCACAACTCTCTGCAAATCCAACGACTGTCGGGTCTCTGGATCAAGATCCAACGGTCCAGATCCGTCCTTCTTGTCCACTCCTCCGGCTCCCTCCTTGGCGTAGAAATTTTCAATGGTCCATAATCTGTCAGCCGATCCAATGGCTGTCAAGCTTCCTCTTGAGCTTCTGCACTCCTACCCAGCCTTGGAAGAATTCCAAGTCCTCAAAGGCCTCAACCTTTGTCTTTCTTCCCTGCGAGCTCCTCTATCTGAGTTCTTGTCATGCATTCTCCTCGACGTTGTTCCTCTTGAGCTTTTCTCCTTTTGAATCTTCGAAGGATTCTTCAACTCCTTCACCTTTGTAGGGTATTCACATGCATACACATGTGCTATCTCTTCTGAGTTTCTCAAATGCTCAGACCCCTAAGGGATTTTATCCTTCTTCCTTTCTCCTACAAATGGAGAAATATGGATGCCCTCCTGGCTATCCTTCTGCTCAAGCAACTTCTTGCTGAGTCTACCAGGGTATTCAGTAACCCTGTGAAGATCCCTTCGTGGATTCTTCCTCTAATTTCAGAACTCAAAGAGTTCTCTTCTCCCCTTTGTGTCTATTTGCACACTAACTCAAATGCCCACTTGGCAGAGTATCTTCTCACAAAACGTTCAACAGTTATGTCTTCTGTGCACTCCTTACACCTGCTCAATGCCCACCTGGAAGATCTCTCAGAATCCCCAGTGATTCTGGCTTCTTCTTCCTGAACTCATACCAGAGATCTTCCTCAACACCCTGTGCCTGTGCTCAATGCCCACCTGGCAGAGCTCTATAGAAATCCTCAGAGCTTCTGTCTGCAACTGTGTTCTTCTCCCACAGCCTTGCCTCCAAGGTGTTCAACAACCTTGAGGTCTTCACCGAGTTGTTGACTCCAGTTCCTGTGCTGCAGCATGTCTTTGTCTGAACCCAAAGTGTTCAGAAATGCACCTCTGTGCATGGCTACTAGAACCCCCAACGTTCTGTCACACCCTCTTGGTATGAAGCCTCAAAGACCTTCACCTGAAATCAAAACAACCTGCAAATGCAAACCTACAGTATACATCTACAGAACATATGAACACTCATAGACGTCCATTCAACATAGAATAATGCAGGAAAAACTGCTCTTTGTATTAAATATGGAAAATGCCTGTATTTACAAGGTGTTCCTGAGCATGGCCTGGAACAAAGTCTCGACTCTTCTCTCTTCTTCTCTCTACTTGCAGACTCTCTTCTATCTCTCTACAAATATACTCTTCCAAAATGAGATACGGAAATCCCTTTTACCCAAGGGGGCTCTTTGAGCTCTTCCCTCCAACCTGCCTACCCTATTCAATTTCATTGAATGGGCTGTCTAGTCCACATCCGGTGCTAGATCTCATCCTTACAAACATTAAAGGCCGATCTACCTAATGCCTTCATAAAGGCATGGCTCTATGGCTCAACAACCTACTACATTAAATTTGGATTCAATTACAATTTAGAAGATGAGGGTTGCGCCTCTCTTCAACATTAATGCACGTGCTCGACGTGGCTGGTTGGCTGGCTGGTTGACGTGGAGAGATGCTCCTGTATCATCTACCTTCCCTTTCCATGGTCAGCTTTGTTTTCAAAGAATTGATTAGCAAATTCTTGCAATGTAAAACCTCTCTCCAAAAGAGTACTTTGGTCTCTCTATTTTGCATACATTACATCAAAACAAACGTAGAGACACTAATAATTATATAAAAACCTTGAACTTGCACACTGATAAATTCTTATCTCTCTATTGAAGACAAATATTTACCTGAGAAAATACCACATCCTCAATGCTCAAAGTTGTCGCAGATCCAACACCGATGACATCCTCTCTGATGGAGGCCATGTAGAATGAAAACCTACCTTATCTTTGTGCTTCATAAAATATGGTATCCATAACTCGAAGAATCACCATGTCTCTATAAATTTTTAGTGTGAATTTTTTGTCAACCTATTCATGAAAAATGAACCGTTATGTTTTAGTTTCGAATGTGGAGCACACATAGAAGAACACAACCAATGATAGAATAACACATTAATTAAACTTCCCACCATAAAAGAGCCATCTAACCATGTACATCCAAACCACCTCATCAAAATAAACCAATGCTCAAAGACCTTGTGCAATTTTCCAATTTTAAGTATGGGAGGGCTGACAAAATGACCTATTGGGTGAATCATACCTCAAGTTTAGGGGTGTTTCCCAAGGAGACCTCCTCCTAAGTCATGTGTATGAGGTGTCATGAATGAGGGAATACTTTAGGGTGTAGGGTTTCATTACATACAAAGGGTTCTAGTGTCTCATTTATCGGTGCCTTTATAGAGGGTGTACTACACCTTCGTTTTCAATGCAACATTTTTCCAATCCCATTTATTTCCTTTTAATCTTTTAGGATATTTTTGGGTTGAAGCCAAGATGGGGATTCTACCTAAGCATGAAACATTGTGCCCACATTGACTCTAACCTAGTCACATCATGCTTACCCAAGTTGAAACATGTGTGGGGTTTCTACCTAAGCATTAAAAAAAGTGCCCACACATGCTCCACCATGGTTAGAATTTTTTTATTAATTATTCTTTTACGTATCCCATCAGTTTATTATGAGAGACGTTTCATTTTTCCCGGGATCCATAAGTGAGCATCTAGAAGGTTCATGTTTTGATTTTATCTTTTTTCAACTACAAGCCTCTAGGCCTTCTGCCCCTTCTTCCCATAAAATGAGGGATGACCCCTTGTTGGTTCAATACTCGAAAAATCCCAAAAGATAAGGAGATGAGGGAATGAAGTGTGGAAAATGGAAAATATGGTCGGGGAATGGCATGATGACTCATTAAGAGGGCCACCTAGTAGAAAACCTATCCCCAAGGCTGACCCACTTAATAGGGAGCAATGTCAACCACCAAAGTGAAATAGGGCATAGAGCATAATGTCCAAGAAAACTTTACGTAATCAAAATAAGTAATAGATGCTACAAACTCAAATGCCTCAAGTATTGAAATGACACTCACCATAATATCTGACTTGTACCTCATGGAGCAATACCCAATGTCTTTTGGAGGCCAACTGATGTGGTGGATACCGCCATGATGAACCTAGAGCTGGTGGTGGTGAGGTGGGTCTCTGTTTGTGCAAGTGGACATTGTTGGTCAGGTTGTCTCTTAGTACTCCATGTATGCAACCTAAGGGCATGGAGACTTCATCTCCCTAGTTATCCCTGGGAGTTGGGGATAATATTACCCATGTATCTCAGTAGGTGGATTTATTTTTATATGGACATCAATGATTAATTTTATGCTAGTACAAAAGAAGGAGTAGCAAGTTCAAAGATGAAGTCCATAGTGAAGAAATCATGGTTGAAGGAACATTGGTGACAATGTTGAGATAACAATGAAAATGGCAAGAGAAAATGATCAAATGATGGAAAACAAATTTAGGTAAAAGTTTGAGTAGCATGTTGAATAGTAACAGACTCAGACATTGTATTTGTAGAAAGTCCATGTTTCCATGTTATTTTCCATGTAGTGGTCCTTGAAGAGTTTGAGTGTGTACCTGGCATGATTGGAGTATGTAATGTATGTACCTTATTTATGTATTTAATATGTAAAGGGAATATTGTTGTAAGACTTGGATATGCACTCTTACTCCTTTTTCATGTATTCATGACGATTTCGATAACCTATTGGTATAGTATAGTAGCCTCTACAGTGGAGTTATTTAAAACTAGGGGCAGACCATGTTGTTGGTTTTAAAATCTATGGGAGGTGAATTTATATATTTAGGGAAAGATCATCAATAGTTGAATGCACCATGTACATGAAGGACATTCTTAATAGACTATCAGTTGCAATAGTTGGCTACTCATGCATTTTGGTGGATGGTTATTCCTTTATATGGACATTGACACTTTGGTGATGTTTGTATGATTGAGGTATAGATGAAATCCATGATGGACCATACATAGAATTTGTTGATCAAGAGGTTCTTCAATAGACCTCAAATGATAGATATTAAGAAAAGTACTCATTAAGGGAGAGTGTTGGAATATGCAAATCCTACTTGTCTTAATCATGTGTGAGGGGATTTTGTTTGTGAGGTAGAGAACATCTATGTGAGTGGTTTAATCCTAGTCTTTAGGAGGTTGATATATAGTTGGTTGTGAGAGAGATTCTCTCCAACTAAGAGTCATATAATGGTGTGAGGTTGATATATTTTCTCAACTGATATATTGGGTGATCAAGGTAGTTTATCTATCTTGAGACAAACCTTGTTGCATTTATTCATATCATTACATTAATTCAATAGTGCGATTGATGCATTGTTTGATGTATAATACTCTACTCTCCCATTTTAATTATCTCTTCCATATCCCTGGGCCCTCCCATGAGAGAGTCAAGCCCAATCCTGCTCTGATACCAAAATAAAATATGGGAGAGTAGACATGATTGCACACACACAAAACTCTTTTGAACAATTGAATATTTACAATAGGTTGTGCTTCCATTATATAGGGTTTACAAGTTGTTATTAGATATAACTTATTCTAAATGTGGAAGGAGACGTTGAGAGAATATCTCAACCACACACCAAGCTAAGACTCTTAGTAGGAATGATTCTCTGTCACAACAAACCATATAATAATCCTCCTAAATAATAGACTCAAACAACTCACCTAAATAATGACTCTACCTCTCAATAACAAAATACATTAGCAAACATAATCTCCTCACACATTATTAACACAAGTAGGAGTTACGTATTCCAAAACGTTTCCTCTAGCCAATTTTTATTAATATCCATATGCATTTACTCTATATTATAATGTCAACGTTGTACTACACCTATCCGTCAGTCCACTATGTGTGACACACTGACAACTTCCTTATTGCCTTCTATTTCACTAGACCCATAGGCATATGCTATAATTAATTTCCACATATTTCCCAATTCTATGAAAGATTTCAACTTCTTATTAAATATATTGAAAAAGATTGCTTCATTGATGGTGATATGATATCATTTGTCAACCATCAAAATGATTTATGTGTTTGTGGTTGAGAAATTTTCAAGACTAATACATTGTATATGAGGGTCCTAGTTATACAAAAGGCATGCGATATCTTATCTTTTGTATAATTCATTTTCTATATACCTTTATACATTTCTATCATTAATATTAGCATACCTTCAAAGTGAGGGAAATGAAATTTCGAAGTGCATTAGGGTCATGATATTGTTCAAAGATCTAAATATTTTATCTTTGTATGGAAAATGAACAATTAAGTAGATTTTCTAGCAAGGATAAATGTAAATGGATGTACAGTGCAAGGATGTCATGTAAGAGGACATAAAATATTCGTTCATCATTAAATCAATTTTTATTGTTTTTAATTTTCCAACGAATATTAGAATATGAGGAAATTGAAGGTTGTTTTGTATAATGACTTTCTAATTTCCAATAGCAAGCTCTCAATAATGGAGTTCGACCACGATGCTTATATATTTCACTTATATAAAAATGAAGAAAAACATTCTAGTCGAGATAACCATTGAAACACCAAAACGTTTTAGTACTCTTTGTATGATTTCTCAAATTTGTAATCAATCTATACACACATTTTGGTTAGAATATTCAAGACATGAATAATTTAATGATTTCATGTCACTTGTATTTAGGTTATAAAAGTATAAGCATAGCATGAGAAGAAATGTTATGGAGAACTTTAAGTTTTGGGGCTTGGAGTCTACATATATATCCATCTAGTGCCCATTGTCTGCATCTCCATTTTAGAAATCCTAAGCAAGATGGAGATCCACAATTATTACTATTTTAGGATTATTTTATTATTAAGTAATATAACTTGTTTCACTTAGAGATTAGTGTTGCTTCTTCCTCCTCTAAGCATCTACTTTCCCTCTAGCTAGCTCATTGCATTGAGAGAAGTGAGATGCATTTAATAGTTCAATATGAAGAGATTGTAACATCTATCAAATATAAAATATTATATAAAACTAAAAATATAATAATAATAAATCTAATGTGAAGTAAATAATATTGAATTAACTTGTATATACATAGAAATAAACTTATAAAAACTAAATAATATAGATTATTGGAATATAAATCTGAAGCAATTTTATTTCTTTATTAACTTAGTGTGAATGGTGAGCTATAACACACAAGGGTAGCTATATATTAATTAGAAATATCTTAAACATCTAATATTTATATCTCAATTATTATTTTTTATCTTTTTTAAAACATTGTTGGATTACTAAGAGAGGGGGTGAATTAATAATATAGTAATTATATTATTTTTTAACCACAATATATAAGTGTTGTTTATATTTATGATCAATTTACCATTATCATTCAACAAGTGCAGAATAAATGAATAATGAACAATGAGAAATCATACACATACATAGTACACTACTATTTTTATGTGGAAACCCAATGCAGGAGAAAACCACAAAATATTTTTTCTTATATGTATTTAAGAATTACATCCATTGGAAGAAACAACTTCCTTTGTTCTCTAGCTATAACTAGAAGGAGGCTCCAACACCCTATATTTTTAGGCTATAACCTAAGGGAAGCTCTGTTGGAAGATTGGTTGTTGTCATTGATGTCAACCCTAGTCATTGGTTTTGGACCCCAAGATTGATGAAATTATTTGGACACGAAGGACAATGCACATGTAGATACAACACCCATGGACGGATATTATACATCATGTTGTTTCCGGTGGTAGGTGACATGTCATGTGGATCTTCATGGTTGAGGAGAAATAAATTTTTGAAGATGACAAAGTGAATTGAAGAAGAAAGTACAGGTCGGCCCTATCGTCCCTAATGTTAAAAGGAAGTGACATAAAGGGTATAAATACATATCATTATACATTCATTTTATACACACAAGTTTTTTAATGAATACGGAGATATAAGTCGAATTTTAGAGTAAATCTGAAGTAAATAAGGCTGAATTTCAAGGGAGGATGAATTCTCTTAGTGATGTGTTTTGAGGTATGTTATTTATAGGTCATCTTACCATTTTCACTATAACTTTGTTTCTAGAATGATTTCAATGGTGAAATTTGGATGCTAGTGAGAAGACATATCTAGGTATTTGTGGTAAAAATTTCATCTCTTTATTCATTATAATTTTGAAGATACACTCTGTGGAAGATATGGTTTTTTACTAGTCCTGAAGCTAGTCATAAATAGGTGTTCCGGGTAAAATAGCTATAACTTCTTCATAAATAATCCAAATGAAGTGATACCAATTGAATTGGAAAGAGTACAGGCTATAGTTTCCTGTGTACTAATTTCAGAATTGGATGTTAAATCTTGAGCGTGGGGCATTCTGTACAAGTTCTCTCTCCTTAATAAACCATAATTGAATAAGGTCTACCATTTTCTCTATAACTCCTTTTTTGGGAAGATTCAAGGAGAGAAACTTGGAGGAGTTTCAAAGAGTACATTGAGTAATATTATCTACAATATTAGAGTATTCCAAGAAGAGAATAATTGCAGAAGTTGAAGAAGTCTCAGGAATCATTATCAGGTTCTATGTGATGGTTGGTTGATGGTGAAAATTTAATGTAAAGTTTTATTATCTCTCATATATTATTGGGTGGAAGGAAGGGGCAAGGATGGAGAGGTCAAATATCTCTTGATATTATATGATTGTATCTTTCTTTTGGAGGTTTATCCCTCCCTTTATATTTGGAAGTTGTAGCTTCCTTTGGAAGTCATTACTTCCCTTGAACAATAACTATTGATTATTTCACATATATTGTGCATGGTGTATTGGTGTAACTCTTCTACTATTGTTCATTGGTCATTGGATATAATTGAATATATGATTCAGTTGAAGTATGAATTGTTTTTTTTTTTAATTTGTACTTGATATTGATTCACACCCCTTTCAGTATCAACAATTAGTATCAGAGCAGGTTGCCTTCAAAAATTTTTAACCACTGGAAGGAAGATCCTAAGCAGAATTTGAATACAACATTCCAAATGGGATTCCACCATTTTATGGAAGCAATTTTGAATATTGGAGTAATAGAATGGAAAATTAATTGAAAGCTATTGTTGCAGATGTTTAGTTCTCAGTTTCTCCAGGATACAATGCTTTGAAGAAACCAAAGACTACAACTCAGAAGGAAGCAAGAAGGAACAACAAATTGGAAATAGATAGCATCCTGGAAGGATTGACAAATTCAGTGAAATCCATGGTGGGATCATGTGCATCAACAAAAGATCTTTGGGACAAGCTACAAGATCTTTATGCAAGGGAAGAAGCAAAAGAAGAAGAATAAGTTGAAGCAAATTACAACATCTTAGATTTCAAAGAAGAAAATAGAGGTGAGTTATTTTGCTTTAATTGTGAAGGAGTAGGACATGGTGAGTTATCCAAGGATTGAAAGAGATGATACTGAAGAAGAAAATTCCAATAAAGAAGAATAAAATCATGAAGCAGAAATGATTCAACAAGAAGATGAGAATCTTAAAAAAATGAAGCATGTTGAGATTGAAAATAGAAATCTCAAAAACACGCATAGAAAACTAAGAAGTGAATTGGGTAGTTGTGAAAAGACAGTTGTAATCTTGAGGAAACAATTAGAAGACTTTGAGAAACTAAGAGAAGAAAACATTTCCTTGAAAACTCTACTTGAAGAAGCAAGAAGAATAGGAGAAGTAAGGAATCTCCAATGATGAAGAAAGAAGAAGATTGTGAGAAACTTGAACAAGAAGTTGTCTCATTGAGGAAGAGCTTAAGAAAATCTCAAGTTCCAAAATACTTAACACATATTGGATGCATGGGTGAAAATTCATAGAAAGAAGGTGCAAATAACAAAAAGAAGGTTGAAGAAACATCTACACAGACAATTGATGAGAAGTGGACCAGGATACCAGAAAGAAGGAATGATTACAAAAGAGATGAATATCCAAGAAGAACTCCTACCTTCAGGAATCAATGAAGCTTCAATCAGTATGATGGAAACTACAAAAAAATAGATCATGAACCCAGATGGACTACATCACAAGGAAGGTCACTTACTCCCAAGTATCAAAATTTATTTCTTGGTCATTGTTATACTTGCAAAAATTTTGGACACAAGGCAATTAATTGCGAAATCAATGAAAGGAACAACTATGAAAGAAACATGAATGATGTAAATAGAAGATATGGAAATAATCATGGATTTGTCAATAGAAGTTATAATTCATTTTCCCCATTGATGGACAAAAATATTGTATGCAAAAAATGTAATTATCTTGGTCACAAAGCACGAGATTGCAGATATATGAATGAAGATGCTCCTATGCCAACCACAATATAGAGAAGGAAAGAGATTCCAAACAATGAATATTGTCGAATAGCATTGACCGTTGAAGAATGTAAAAAAGAAGATGAATGATACATAGATAGTGGATGTTCTTCACACATGACCGAGGATCAAGACAAATTCATCAGCTTGAAGAGAAAGGGTGGCAATGTTGCATTTGGAGATGACTCATCTACCAAAATACTTGGAGAAGGTGTAGTAGAGCTTGGAAGAAAAAATGTAAAAGAAAAGAATGTCCTATTGGTTGAAGACTTGGAGCATAATCTACTCAGTGTTAGTAAAATGTGTGATCAAGGATATACTCTCACGTTTGACTCACAAAGATACAAAATCAAAGAAGAAGGTTTAGGAAGATTGGTTGCAACTGCAAAAAGAAGACCAAGTAACATATACGTCCTAGAACCACGAAAAATCTCCAAGGAAGAAAGAGACCATAAAAATGAAGTGTTATTAAGTTTTATATGTTCAGGGGAAGAAACCCCAAAAAACAAAGTTACATTTTTCCATTAAACTCAGGGGGAGAAACCCCACCCTTTTCCATTGATGTTAAAGGGGGAGAGAAATTGGGATCATGATGACAGGGGGAGCATGAGTGTTGCCATCAATGAAAAAGGGGGAGATTGTTGGAAGATTGGTTGTTGTCATTGATGTCAACCCTAGTCATTGGTTTTGGACCCCAAGATTAATGAAGGTATTTGGACATGAAGGACAGTGCACATGTAGATACAACACCCATGAATGGATAATATACATCATGTTGTTTCCGGTGGTAGGTGTCACATCACATGGATTCTAATGGTTGAGTAGAAATGAATTTTTGAAGATGGAAAAGTGAATTGAAGAAGGAAGTACAGGTTGACCCTGAAGATAATTAAATAAAAGAATTACAAAATAAGAAAGTGCCAGGTCAACCCTAATGTTAAAAGGAAGTGACATAAAGGGTATAAATACATATAATTATACATTCATTTTATAGATATAATTTTTTTAATGAACAGGGATATATAAGTCGAATTTCAGAGGAAATCTGAAGTAAAGAAGGCAGAATTTCAAGGGAGGATAAAGTCTCTTGGTGATGTGTTCTAAGGTATGTTATTTACAGATCATATTACCATTTTCTCTATAAATTTGTTTCTGGAACGATTCAGATGGTGAAATTAGGCTACTAGTGAGAAGACATATATAGGTACACGTGGTAAAAACTTCAACTCTTTATTCACTATAATTTTGGAGATATACTCTGTGGAAGATAGGGTTTTTTACTAGTCCCGAAGCTAGTCATAAACAGGTGCTCCGGGTACAATAGTTATAAATTCTTCATAGAGAATACAAATGAAGTGAGACCAATTGAATTGGAAATAGTATGGGTTTTGGTTTCCTGTGTACAAATTTTTGAATTAGATGTTAAATATTGAGCTCGGGGAATTCTGTACAAGTTTTCTCTCTTGAATAAACAAGAATTGAATAAGGTCTACCATTTTCTCTATAACTCCCTTTTTGGGAGGATTCAAGGAGACACACTTGGAGGAGTTTCAAAGAATACATTGAGTAATATTATCTACATGATCAGAGTATTCCAATAAGTGAAGACTTGCAGAATTTGAAGAAGTCTCAGGAGGCATTATGAGGTTCTATGTGATGGTTGCTTGATGGTGATAATTTAATGTAAAGTTTTATTATATCTCATATATTATTGAGTGGAAGTAAGGGGCAAGGATGGTGATCGAGGTGTATATTAGTGGCCACCCACCTTTTTCGACTGGCTCAAAACAATTTTCTGGCAATTTTGGCAATTTACTATTTTTAGCAGTTTTTAACTTCTGGGGCCATTTTGAGGGTCCAAATGAAGATTTTTCGATATCGAGGTCCTGAATGATATAATAAAGAATGATTGAGCCCCCAAAATGAATCTCCTCAAAAATACATTTCCAACGAGCTATCACAAGCCTAAAACAGAGATTGTATGCAAAAGTTACGACCCTGTGAATTTGATGTACTCACTTACCCAAATGGGGCCCACATGACTTTTGGTGCTTCAGCTCCTAGGGTTAGGTTTTTGTATGTCTAGGGTTTTCTTCATTCCTGTTTATTGTAAAAATTTCTTCAGAGCCTCATTGTAACCATCTTCTTGCGAATGCGAGTAGCTGTCACATCTCTTCTCAGAGATAAGCTGCCACCATTCTAGCGAGTCTTTCACTCTATATTTTTACAGTCTCTGTATGTTTCTTTAATTAATAGAAATCATGTATTACTATATATCTGTGTTTATGGTTGCATATCTGATATATTTCTGTTATATTATTGGATATACGAGATATCTCTGTGCATTTCTTTATTATATCTCCGCTCTCATTTCATGCTGAAAATAATCCAAATCAGATGGAGAGGTAGAACCTCTCTTGATATTGGAGGATTGTATCTTCCTTTTGGAAGTTTATCCCTCCCTTTATAATTGGAATTTGTAGCTTCCCTTGGAATTCATTACTTCCTTTGAACAATAACTATGGATTATTTCTCATATATTGTGCATGGTGTATTGTGGTGTATTGGTGTAACTCTTCTACTATTGTTCATTTCTCATTGGATATAATTGAATATATGATCTGGTTGAAGTATAACTTGAATTTTTTATTTAATTTGTACTTGATACAGATTCACCCCCCTCTCAGTATCAACAATCTCTAACTCCCTAATTCTCTGGCTACAACCAGAAGGAGTATACAACCCCCCATGTTCTTCGGCTAAAAATGAAAGGTGGCTACAACCACCTATCCTTACTTCGTCCAACCACCATGAAATATAAATGAAATGATGAAACCACTGCCACACTATCATTGTGAGATATACCACCATAAACCTGTAACAATATGTGCCAACAAACTATAACCAACCTATACCAATAGCCTATAATCAATCATGTACTAAAATTCATCATGTACCAGAATTCATCTTGTACCAACAAATAACAACAAGTACACAACGTATATATGTTGCAATTCGCATATGTACATGTTACAACCTGCATATGTACGCGTCCTGTCTATACTATATCCTGTGTACACCTTTAGAAAGCTAGGGTTTTAACCTTTTCTAAAACTCAGACACTTTTTTGCCTCTGTCAAATCTACCAACAACCTGTCACTATGTCCAATATGTATTTGTTCCCTATGCATACACCATCATACATATCCCTAAAACCAAGTGCATCTATATCTCTCTAGTCATGTGTCATACATGTGTATTCAATCATGATCAAGTTGAATAACCCTCACATGAATTATACATCAAAACCTCATTGATATGCAACCTCAAACTTCACAAAAAACCTCACAACCACTTCACAACTAAAATACCTCATCCATGATCTTATATATATTTTATTTTTCATTGTTTTAATACTTAAAATTTTCTAGGCAGGTACTGGTGGTAAAAAGATTAGGGTTATGGCGAGCCCAACCGAGAAGGTGCAACAACAACATACGAAGAAGGCTCCTAAGACAGAAACGTAGCTAAACTTCATCAAAGAAGCCTCCATTGAGCTTCCATCACCCCTAGGAGGGAAGAAACAAAGTATCTCGTTGAGCAGGCCAACGACCGACACAGTAGCAACAACAACAACATCATGGGAAACCCTAACATGAGAAACAACCATTTGGTCCCAGATAAAATATGAGAAGGGACTGCGGGCACAACAAGTGCTAAACCCTAGTCGTTGGCGCCACCTTGATCTAGAGCACAAGGGCCATTCCACTATCGGAGACTTCAAGTATCTTCAGCACTTGGGGGCTTGTCAGCCCTCGCTTGGTCACAGGAACTGGGCTAAGGGTGATACAAGACTGAGGCTTCATTCTCAATATCTCACCGAGGCTAGCTCCGTGATTGAGGTAGGCTTCCCTCTTTTTGTAAAGACCATCGTCATATCTTCTCTCTGTTTGTAGGCCTAAGATTCAGATTCTATTTTTGAGCTCAAAACCCAAGTTCACCAAGCTACCGGTATTCTGCCTGGTTTTCAATGACTAATCTTTGAAGGACGACAGCTAGTGGATGGCTCTATGCTACAGGACTATGGGAATCTAAAAAATGCAACAATTTATCTCGCTTCTCGTCTGCGTGGAGTAGTGCCTTCCTTTACTCATCCAAGCTCTTACAAGCATGCTATGAAAACAAGGATATCTGCTACTTTGGGATCCAAGAATGAAACTTCAGGAGAAAAGGAGATTTTTGGCTCTACCTTCATTTTGGAGTAGTCCGTAAAACCCCCAATAGAAGAAGTCAAAGATCCCCACATCTATGGTTGTGCCTTTATTTACTAGGAAAAATCCCTCATTTTTCACTTCAACGGACTTTGGCCCTCGACCCCTGTGCTAAGAGAATGGATTAAAAAGACTTGGGCATCAGATCATGAGTTGTTCTTTTTCTCCAAAGGGTTCTTCATCATCAACTTTTCCATAGAAGCTGAACACCAATGCATGCTATAGCAAGGTCTTTGGTTTTGGGGAAGATCTGGTCTTTCCATGCAGAGATGGTTCCCCAACTTCAATCCACTGACCATGATAGCCATGACTACATCGATATGGGAAAGGTTAACCAATATACCCCTAAATTTTTATACTCCATCTTTTTTATCTACCCTGGGCAATACGTTGGACAAATTTATCAAAGTAGACATAGATCGAATATCGAAAGGCTTCATCACTTTCACCTGCATATGTGTTGAAATTGACCTAAGTCAAGGGCTTCTAGATAAGATATTTATTGATTGGACTAAGGGAGATCCTTACACGTAGATGGTCTATTATAAGAACATCTCTTTTAGATTCTACTCTTGTAAGGAAGCAGGGCACCTCCAGGCAACGTGTCCTCTATCCCCATCCCCTTCCTCGACCCCTGGAGCACAAAAAAGAGCTAATGGCTGGCAAGTCCCAAAACTTCACCAAATCCACCCAAACCCTTCCTCTGACAACGAGAAGCATCACAAAGATGCACCAACCCCTTTGCCTTCTATAATTCCTTCACAACCTCCAACATTTTCTCAAAAACCAACTACAGACCCAAAGCACTAGCCCTAAGCTTTCGCATAAACTCCTAAAGCTTCAGAAGTCCTAATTCCATTTCCAACAACTAAGCCTATGCACCCACCCCTTGAAAAGGATGAAACAAATGACACAATCATGGCCACAACCCTCCCCCTAGGGACTTAGAAGTGTCCCCATGAATCAAACAATTCAAACAACGACAAAGAAGCAACCTCTGCTTCAACAACTCAAGATTATGGCATTTCCGTAGGCAATCTGGCTTTGGTGGTGAAAGTGTCTGAGCCTATTAGCTCCTCTAGTTTGATTGATGTTCGTAAGAAAAAAGGTAGAAAGGAGCCTTCACAATGATCCAGACGTTTCTCTCTTTCTTGTAATGTTTCTTCTTGCTTTGCCCACACACTCCTCGTGGCTCTCTTTTAGCAGTTCTCTCTTTGGGGGTTTTTTTCCCTTCAACAAATCGATGTATCACTTTGTACTTTTTTTTTTACTGGATTGAATAGAAGGATTCTTATCTAAATTACAAAAAAAAAAAAAAAATACCTCCTCCATGTACCACAAAATCCCTTAAGCATGTCCCAAGAAATACTAGATATGCCTTAACACTAACAATATGTACTAATGATAAATATCAGATATACTAACACTCTAATTCTGTAGATATGAATTATACAATAAGTGTCTTACAACTAATAACCTCTCTAGGGAAAATCCCCAAACCCCCATAGCCATGTCTCATGTAGAAAACAATATCCAACCACTCATAAAATTAAGACATGCCTTTTTAACCTGTAGATAGATCTATTGTACCTAATCATGCTAGACCTTCCTAGGAAATTTCTTTCAGACTCTAAGAACCTGACACCCTTAAAAACTCAATATTTCATGGATCTTCCAACTGTACAAGCCCTTTTATATTGTCATCCCATGTACATACGCAACATCTTCCATTGCAACTCGTGTACACTTCAAAAACTAGGGTTTTCCAGTATTTCTGCAACTTGAAAACATTCACCACAATCCTTCGTGCTACCTTAGACTTGTGTAAATTTAGATGTATCAATGAGTACCTACAATAAAACTTACACTATAATAAATATTCAATATGCTCAATAAGTGATAATAGGAGACCCTTTATCTCTTATTTATACTCTCCAAGTAGCTTCCTCTAGGGGTTACCTTCTAACCAACTTAACCCAGCTTCCTTCTTTTAGGGATAACCCACTTCTAACTACTTGTCTTCTTATAACCACTTTATCCATAAATAGTAAACTCTCCACTTCTAGTTGCAACTTATTTGTTTTTAATTATTTTCTTATTGTATCAACTTAACCCATGATTAACTCCTAGTTTCACCCACTTTGACTAGTCAACTTCTTCTACGGGTTCCTAGAATAATTTAACTTCTTTGACATTAGGTTCTCTAACTTCACAAGGCCATAACTCTCTATCTATGAGGAGTTATGTGACATTCCACATATCACCAGAAATAACATGACATGTACTATCCATATAGAATAGTCGTACCTACAAATACACTGATATTCATAAGTTTATATCTCAAACAATATTTAGTCCCTTAACCATACTATTGGAAATACCATAATTTTCTACCAGACTTGCTTCAAGGATTAACATCAATGAAAACCAACCCAATTAATCAACAATATCCCCCTTTGGAATTGATGGAAACACTCTGATGCAACATTGAAGTCATATTTCTCATGCTCCCCCTGTGACCATCACTCCCCCTTGAAACATGCCTTTGTTCTCTATCTCTACAAGAAATAACTCTCTATCCATGCATCTGATGAATCCCTCCGCCTTTGATATCAATGGAAAGGGTAACTTCCCACCGGGGTTACTCCGCCTAACTGAACTGTCATTGGGGCTACTCCCCCTGACTAAACTCTTCCTGAAATTGCTCCCCCAAACTGAATTGTCCTTTTTATGGTGCTTCCTCATGTAAAACTAATACATATAATAATATCATTCAAAATTCATTGTGCGGTAGAAACTATGCCAAGTTTTTGACGAAGATACTCAAAGGCTTCCCTTGGAAGCAGTTTTGTAAAGATGTCTGCAATTTGTTCTTTGGTTGCAACATACTCAACTCGAATGTTCTTCTTTGCAACTTTCTCTTGTAGAAAATGATACTTGACTAGAATGTTTTTTGTCATGGAGTGCAACACTGTATTCTTTGAGATATTGATGTCGCTTGTATTATCACAATATATCGGAATGGGCTCATCATACTCAACCTATATATCTATCAAAGTTTGGTTTCATCCATAGAACCTATGTACAACATGTTTCTTCTTCAATATACTTTGCTTTGGTTGTAGACAATGATACTAGTGTATGTTTCTTGCTTAGCTAAGATACCAAACACTCACCCAAGTAGAACACTGCTCCACTTGTACTTCTTCAGGCATCAATGCAACCTTATTAATCTGCATCTATGTAGGGAATAAGTGATATATATTTTCATTTTGGATACCATAATCCAAACTCTTATGAACCCTTTATATATATGAATATCCTCTTTACTGCTAGAACATGTGATTCCTTTGGTGCTGCTTGAAATCATAACACCTGCCCAACTGCCTGCATTACATCTGGTGTGGATGTTGTCACATAAAGTAATATGTCAATCATTGACCTATAGTGCCTTTGATCTATAGAATTTGAATCATCATCTTTACTTAACTTACAATCATTTTGCAATCTTCCATTCCAAACCTATTTAGAATTTCTCTGATATACTTGGTTTGAGAAATAAAAATGTGTTGGTTGCTTTGAAATATTTGAAGACCCAAAAAGAAGGATAATTCTTCAAGTAATGACATTTCAAATTCATTTTGCATATCCTTTGAAAAAAAATTCCTCATCCTCTCATGATCACTTCCAAAAATAATATCATCAACATAAACTTCAATTAACAAAATACTATCTTGAGTTACCTTGATGTAGAGGTTGTTGTCTTCATTTCCTTTCTTGAACCCATGTTGTTGTAGATATTTGTCTAATCTAGAATACCATGCTCTGGAGTCTTGTTTTAGATCACACAATGCCTTCTTCAACCTGCAAACATAATATTCATTTTCTAACAATTGAAATTCTTATGGTTGTTCAATTTAGACTTCTTGTTCTAGATCCCCATTCAGGGAGTATGATTTCATGTCCATCTGATACACTTTAATATTCTTGGAGCATGCATAAGCTAAGATAAATCTGATTTCTTCCATTCCGGAAACTAGGGAAACCATCTCTTCAAAGTCAATACCTTCAACTTGTGTGTATCCTTTACATACCAATCTATCTTTGTTCGTGGTAACTTATTCATCTTCATTCAATTTATTTCTGAAAACCCACTTTGTTCTGATCACATTCTTTTACTTTGGCCTCATAACCAATTCCCAAGTGTCATTCTTCTCTATCTGATCAAACTCTTCATCCATGGATTTTATCTAGAATTCATCCTTGCTGGATTATTCAAAGTTGTTTGGCTCAATCAAAGATAAGAGTGCTAGGTGTGGTTGTTCTAGTGAACAAATTCTTCTTCTAGTCTTAACTCATGCATATTTTTTCACGATAATCTGATCTGATGGATAATTCTTTTGTATTTGTTTTCTAGGTTTCTTTGGAGGTACTTGTTGTTCTTTCTCTTCTACTTCTAACTAATATTATTCATCTTCCACTTCTACTACTTTTTCATCCTTTTATTCTTCTTTGTGAACCTGTTCCATTGATTCCTTTTCTTCTTCCTTTATTCTTCATCCACTTTTCTCATCAACCGTCACATTGATGGTTTCCACAACTTTGTTGAGCCTTAGATTGAAACATTTGTATGTGTTCCTTGTACTCGAATACCCAACAACCATGCCTTTGTCCACATGAGAATCAAACTTTACCATTCTTCCATAATCTCTTTTGATGTAGCATTTGTTTCCAAAAGCTCTGAAGTGCTTCACATTTACTGGTCTTCCTTTCCATAGCTCGTAAGGAGTTTTATCACTATTCTTTTATCATTACTATATTTTGAATATGAATTGTTGTATGCATTGCATCTTCCCAAAAGACATCTTTCAACTTTGAATCCATTAACATAGTTCAAGTCATTTCATGTACTATCATGTTCTTCCTTTCGACAATTCCATTTTGTTGAGTTGTCCTAGAAATGAATAATTTCCTTTTTATTCCATGTTTTTTGTAGAAATACATAAATTCATTTGAAGTAAACTCTCTTCCATTATCGGATCTCAAACATTTTATTTTTGAATCTATTTCATTTTCAACCATTTCCTTGTATACCTTGAAGTTCTCAAATGCTTTTGACTTCTTCCTGAGAAAAAAAACTGTAGTCATATGTGTATAATCATCAACCAATAACATAAAATATTTCTCACCTTTTAAACCCTTTGTTCTAGTTGGTCCGCACAATTTCCAACGGTCTTTTTGTGGATTATTCCTTTGATTTGAATTTGGTATTTGTTTGATTTCCTTGTTGACAATGCTTGCATAAGGTGTTGGTTGGCTTCTTGATCTGGGGAATTTCTCTGAATGCTTCATTTTTTCTGACTTCGAAAAGGTTATCAAAGTTTATGTGACACATTCTTTTGTGCCATAACAAACCTTCATCTTCCTTTCCTAGAAAACATTTTTCATTTCCAATTTCACTTAATACATATATTGGTGTTTGAAGTTCTTGTAGCTATTGCAACCAATTTTCTTGAACCCTCTTTTCTTATCTCGCACTTTTGTGAATCAAACACAAGTTTGAGACCTTGGTCACACATTTTAATTACACTTTGAATATTATGTTTCATATCTTCCACTAGTAGAATTTTTTTTGCCTTGGTATCCTTTTTTCCAATTCTGATTGTGCCTATTCCAATGATTCTAGATGAGTCGTCATTTCCAAAGGAAACTAATCCATCTCTTTCTTTTTTCAAGGTTAGAAACTTGTCCTTGTCACCTGTCATGTTCTTTGAGCATCCACTATCAACATACCATCTACGTTTCTTATGTTTATCTTGTAGAGAGAGTGTGCATTCTTCATTTTTATACTGATTCTTTTTTCTTATCCATATTCTCTGCTAAGGTTCCTTTCTGTGACTGTTTTTATTTATTTTTGATTCTCTAATAGGGACTGTCATTCTACAATCTTTGTCCATGTGTCGAAATTTGTTGCACTTGTAGCATTCCACTTTAGGTCTCAAGGATTCAAACATGTTGTATGTTCTTCTTTGTGTTTCACCTGGCCTTCTTGAATAACCATTATGTCCATAACTTTCATGGTTGTCTATGTTCTTGTTATTAGCTCTACAATTCATAGACTTATGTCCAAATTGTGTACATGAATAAAATAAAACAAGAAAGATAGTTTAATACCTAGGAGTTGCATATATTCTAAAATAAGTTACTCTTCTGAGCCCTTCTTCTTCTTGAGGCCTTCTTGTTTCTGATTCTCACTGATTCTGAAATATGAATATTCTAGGTGGAGTGTCTCTATGATCTTCCTTATAGAACTTAGTGTCTCCTATGACTGTCTCTACATAGCATCTTGGTTGTGTTTCTGGATATTTTGTTTTGGATCCTGATCCCTTTTCAGTCTGAATGTATCCAAGTCCAAACTTGTCATGATTTGGTCTTTGACTGTTGATAATATCGTCCAAAACTTTTTATTTTTTCTGCATGTTTTTCTTTTGAAGGTCTTTTCTCAATGTGACAATCTCTGCTTCCAAACTTCCAATGATCCTGTTTTTTTCTTCCAATCATTATTTGAGTGCTTCTTCAATTCTTTTGTCTTCTTCAACTTGGATTTTCAATTTAGTGATCATCTATTAAATTTCTTTAGATTTGGAACTTTGATATTCCTGTTTTATTTTTAGTTCTTCCTATAGTGGCTTATTTTTCTTCTTTTCCCTTTTTATAACTTATATAACACTCATCAATTCTTCTTTGTAGTCAAATTCTTCCTCTTTATATTATTCTTCGGTTCCTTCTTCATTAGATTCTTCTACTTCCACGAATAGAACCCTTTCTATCTCACTTTCATTGTCTTCATCTTCGTCTAATAAGGTGCTATCTCCTTTGTGCAAAAGAGTTTCTTAAAGAATTTTTTTTTGGTTTTCTTTCCTTTGTACATTTTTTTCCTACTTGAATTATCTTCTTCATTTCCATTTCTTTTTCTTATGGAGACATTTGTTAGCAAAATTACCAATACCATAAAACAAATCAATGGAATTTTACCTTTATATTTATCGTTGGTTTCCTTTTCAGTCTTCTGACGAAGTTGTCTACTTCTTCATTGTCTTTTGAGATGTCACTACTGTTGCTATCTGATTTTTCTTTTTTATTTCCCTTTTTCTTTGAATTCTTATATGTTTTGAATGTTTCTTCTTTTGTAGTTGGATTCTCCTGTTCGGTTCTCATTTCATAGGCTGTGAAAATTCCATGTAGTTCATCCATGCTTATTGAATCTAGATATGTTCTTTCTTCTAGTGATGAGATCTTAGGATCAAATATCATTGGAAGAGATCTTAGTACCTTTTGAACAATTATAGATTCATCAACATCTTCTCCCAATCATGTAATTGAATTCATTGTTTCATAAAATTGTAAGAAGTAAGATGCAATATTCTCATCTTCCTTCATCTTCTGTTGTTCAAATTGACCTTTGTAAGTTTGAATATTTTTTACCTTGACTTTTGCATCTCCTTCATAAACATTCTGAAGTTTGTCCCAAATATCCTTTGTGGAGCTGCAATGCATAACTTTGACATATATTGAATCAACCAAACGATTCAGAAGTGCATTTTTGGCTTTTGAATTATTTAGACTGAGTTTCCTACCATTTTCATTTGTTGGAGGAATGATAGGTTCTTTATATCCATCTACAACTGATTTCAAAACCTCAAATCCCTATGCTTGTACATATGTTTTCATCCTTCTACTCTAGAATGCATAGTTTTGTCCATCAAGCTGTGGTATTCCATTTTTATACCTACTGTTTCTCTCCATGATCTACCTTTCAGTGGTTAAATTGATTTATGAAGGAACCTTCTTTGATTCCAATTGTTGGATTATTGAAAGTGAGGGTGAATCAATTATAGATCAATTAAATCCTTTTTTAACCACAATATATGAGTGTTGTTTATATTTATGATAAATTTACCATTATCATTCAACAAGTGCAGAATAAATGAACAATGAATAATGAACAATGAGCAATCATACATGTACACATTACACTAGTATTTTTACATGGAAACCTAATCCGGGAGAAAGACACATAATTATTTTTCTTATATGTCTTTAAGAATTGCATTCATTGGAAGCATCAAATTCCTTTGTTCTCTAGCCGCAACTGGAAGGAGGCTCGAACCCCCTATATTTTCAGGCTACAACCTGAGGGAAGCTCCAACTCCAAAATTCTACGGCTACAACCAGAAGGAGGCTACAATCCCCTATGTTCTTTGGATACAACCAGAAGGTGGCTACAACCACCTATCCTTTCCCCATCCAACTGCCCGAAGTATAAGTGAAATGATGAAACCACTACCACACTTTCACTATGAGATATACCATTGTAAACCTATAATAATATGTGCCAACAACCTGTAACCGACCTATACTGATATCTTGTAATCAATCCTATCTGATAATTCATCTTGTACCAACAAGTATGTGACCTGTATATGTTACACATCGTGTATGTATGTGCCATGTCTATACTATTACCTATGTATGTGCGTGGCATATCTCTATTGTAGCCTGCATACACCTTCAGAAAGATAGGGTTTTCAATTTTTCTGAAACTCAAACACTTTGTTGCCTCTATCAAATCAAACTAAAACCTTTCACTAATCTCTAGTTGTGCCTTATGCATACACCATCATACATATCCCTTAACCAAGTGCATCTATATCTCTGTAGTCATGTTCCATACATGTGTATTCAATCATGATCAATTGGAATATCCCTCACATGGAACATACATCAAACCCTCACTGATATGCATATTCAAACTTCAAAAACAACTTCACAACCACTTCATAACCAAAATCCCTCATCCATGTAGCACAAAATCTCTCAACCATGTCCCAAGAAATACAAGATATGCCTTAACACTAACAAGATGTACCAATGACAAATATTAGATATACCAAAGATGTAATTTTATAGATGTGATTTATACAGTAAGTTCCATACAACCAATAGCCTCTCCAGGGAAAATCCTCAAACCCCCATAACCATGTCTCATGTAGACACAAATATCCAACTATGGATAAAATTAAGACATACATTTTGAACCTGTAGATAGATGTATTGTACTTGATCACTATATACCTTCCTAGGAACTTGCTTTCAGACTCTGAGAACTTAACACCCTCAACAACTCAAGATTTCATGGCCATTCCAACTATACGTGCCCTTTTATACTACTAACCATCATACGTATGCAACCTCTTCCATTGCATCCCACATACACCTAAAAAAACTAGGGTTTTTCATTATTTTTGCAACTCCGAAACTTTCATTTTCAACCCTTCGTGCTACCTTAGACTTGCGTAAATTCGAATGTATCAATGAGTACCTGCAATAAAACTTACACTATAATAGATATTCAATATACTCAATATGTGCTAATATTAGACCCTTGGTCTCTTTTTTATACTCTCCAAGTAGCTTCCTCTAGGGGTTATCTTCTAACCAACTTAAACCAACTTCCTTATTTTAGGGATAACCCACTTCTAACCACTTTTACACTTATAACCACTTTATATACAAAGAGTAATCTCTCCACTTCTAGTTGCAACTAATTTATTTTTAATTATTTTTTTATTGCAACAACTTAACCCATGATTAAATACTAGTTTCGCCCACTTTGACTAGTCAACTTCTTCTAGGGGTTTCTAGAATAATTTGACTTCTTTGACTTTCTAGGGGATTCTAGATAACTCAAGAGGGTTCTCCAACTTCACAAGGCCATAAATATCTAACCAGGAGGAGCTATATGACGTTCTACATATCACCGGAAATGGCATGACATGTACTATTCATCTAGAATAGTCTTACATGAAAATCCACCGATATTCATAATTTTATAACTGAAACAATATTGAGTCCCTTAACCATACTATTGGGGCTACCAGACTTTGTTACCAGACTTGTTTCAAGGGTTGAACTCAATGAAAAACAACCCAATGAATCAACAAAATTAATAAGTCCAAAACTAAGATGAATCTATTATAATTAATTGCCAAATAAAATGGCTTGTTAGCTCCCATTTCTATGACAAATACTAATTGATCCAAAAATAACATGCTCATCTTCCACACAAATAGGTTTAAAATATAAATCATATTCATTGAAATGTAAAAATAGTTTATTACGTACCTTCAATGAACCCTTTCACTTGTGAATGATTTTTTTCCTTTTTTCTTAAATTACAAAAGCCAATGAAATTTTCTCTTTGACCCATAAACAATATGCATGGAACTTCTAACACATGTCTACTCATAGTACTCTCCATCCTTTAAAATAATTCAAAGTCTATAAAATGGAAGAATGACCTAGGCAAGAGGTAACATGATGTCATTATTCTAGCATATACAATTTGCAAAAGAGAATTTCCTTGGAAATACCATGATATTGCATATATTTATGCATATTCAGTTACTATAGGGAATGACCTAATAGAGCGATGCTTTTCAAGTATTTCTTCTAATGTTTGGGAATTTGATTTGTATTTCACAATCAATGTTTTAGTTCTAAGTCTTACATTGTACATAGATAATATTTATGTGGTTTTTATTTATTTATTTTATGTTCCTTTTTTCTCCTCCATTCAAAAATCTAATACTTTGGAAATTGAAGCCTTAAATTTCTAAATCTCATTATGTTGAAGGTTCGGTAAATAAGGTTCAATGAAAATGATCCTTGTAAAGTTTGATCTAAAAAATAAGAAATAGACTATTGTCACGGTATAATAGATCAATATTGGCCTCCTATCCTTAGTGGTGTGTCCTACTTTTATTTCTCCTAGATCCTGTAGAATACTAGAACAAACTCTATCTCTATTCAGGGGTCTATCTTCAAATATAGAAAGATTTCTATGTTTCCAGATCTCCCAACAGATAAAACATGGAATTTCTAGTCTTTCTCCCCTCCTTCTTTTCCAGTTAAGAATACAATCACTATATTGTCCTCCTTCCCAAAAACCATTCAATTTTAATTCCTTAAGCATTAAATACCAAATATCTTTAGTGAAGTTACATTCCACAAATAAGTGATACATAGTCTCCTCACAATTCCCACATAGAATACATCTTCTAGGGCCATGAATTCCTCTTTTAACTAAGTTTTCCCAAGTGAGAATTCTTTGTTCTAACAATAGCCACATAAAAAGTTTAAATTTTAATGGAAACTGCCATTTCCAAAGATCATTATACCAGAAAACAAGTTCAGTCGCTACATCCTCCAACATTTGAACTTCGTAGTCTTTCTTTGCACTTACTTGTCCACTTTTGGTATCCCAGGACCAAATTAATAAGTCTTTGTCATTATTCAATTCAATACTCAAACTGACTAAACCTATAACATAGTTAGTCCACTCGTCTTTTGTGTCTCCTTCCAATCCTAAAACCACTTCCTTTATCCACCCTGTATGTCTAGAATTTTCCAAATCCATAGTTCTTACTTGTGTGATAAATTCTACTCCTATATCCTTTAGTTTTAAGATAAGATTCCTTGAGAGTTGATAAAAATTATGTGCCCTAGCCATGGAATCAATACCAATTATGACATCCCTTCAGTCTCCTAGATTCCAAACCATCCAATCATTTAACATATTTAAATACGATGTGAGTTCCCTCCACATATTAGAGCCATCGATCCACTTTCTACTTCCTTGCCTAAGCCATGCAGCCACAGACTTCTTCCTAAGATATTTATTAACAATTACCTCATTCCAAAGCCTAGGAACCATGAGGCACCTCCACAAACATTTTTCTTCAAGGGCTTTCCCAAAAGTAAATATATTTTTTATACTCCACCCCCTAGATTTTTAGTTTTATCTATCTTATCCGAGCTTATCAAATGAATCCCTTCTTTTTCCTTTTTTCTACACCACATAAAACTAAACATTCTCCTTCTGATAATATTGAGTATACTTTTTGGAATCTTGGCCAGAGAAAGCCAATATACAGGTATACTTTCAAGAACAGCTTTAACAAGTGTCACCCTTCCCCCTAAGCTTAATCATCTTAGTCTCCAATTTGCAATCATTTTCTCAAACTTTCTCACCAACCAATACCAATCAACCTTATTATAATAGCTCGGTTTAAGGAAACAACCAAGATACTTGAAACTTGCATCTACTGATTTTACATCACAAGGAAGAATCTCCTTCTATAAAGATAAATCCTCTGTTGTCCATCCATCTTCAAGAAAAATTGATATTTGTGGACTAAAGGCCATCCTAGTTGCTTTACTAAACAATTCTAAAAGATCCTTATATAAATTCTACCCAACAAATTAAGCCTTCCACAACAAGAAGAAAGAGTAAAGGGGATAATGGGAACCCTTTTCTTAATCCCTTTGTACTTTTAAAAATATATGTAGGCTTGCCATTAATCAATACAACAAAGTTTACAGAGGTTACACACCCGATGATCCAATCAGTTTCTTCTAAGCTCATTCCCACCTATAACAACACAAGTCTTAGGAAACCCCAGTCAACGTTGTCATATGCCTTTATCATGTCTAGTTTAAGTACCATAGCTTTGATATTTTTAACCTTAATACTATGCAATGCTTTCTGAACTATGCCAGTAGCATCAGTGATTTGCCTGCCCTCTAGAAAGACAAATTGTTCCTTTGACATACCATAGGGCATAGATGATTTAATTATGTTGGCAATAATTTTTGTAATGATTTTATACATTAGGTTAAAAATTTCGATAGGCCTATAATCTCCAAAATCTCATGGATTCTCACCATTTGGAATTAGCGAAAGAAACATTGCATTCAATACTCCTGAAACCCTACCTTTCTTTCTTGATTCTTCAACCATCTCCACTAATTCATCACCCAAGATGTCAAAAAAGGTTAGAAAAAACTGTACAGTCCATCCATATGGCCCAAGACTTTTTAAAGCTTTAAATCCTTTGAGAATTGACAAAAATTCTGCTGAAGTTACATGTAAGGTTAATCTTTGGCTATCTTCTTTTGTGAACATCCTTGGATAATTCCTTAAGATTGCAAGTTGATCAGTAATGGAAAGGTTAGGGTGGGCCAAGAAAATATTTTGAAAGAATCCAACTACTTCCTTTTGTAGATCCTGATTGCTATATATCATTGTCCCATCCTCCTTGGACAACTCCTATATGGTATTGATCTGTTTCCTAGAGTTAGCATAGGCATGAAAACATTTAGTATTTCTATCACCTGATTTTAGCCAATTCAGTCAACTCTTCTGCCTCCAAGTTTCCTCTTATTGTCTCAATAGAACCATTTTTCTTTGCTCTTTTGCAGAAATCAACTGTTTTTCTACCTCATTCTCATATCCACTAGGATGATTTGAGTAACTTATATCTAATTCTACTTCCAGCTTAACCAATTCTTCCTTTTCTTTTAGATTTTTATTTTTTTCCCAATTAATCATCATGGTCTTGAGTAACTTTAGCTTTTGTACCAATGAATCCATAGTATTTAAGGTCATTGTTCCCAACAATCTAGCCCAGTTGGACTTGAATTTTTTTTACAAATTATGTCTCATCCAGCCAAATAGAATTAAACTTAAAGGGGAAACTGACCTTTCTATTATCTTTTTCCAACTGTAGAACTACTGGAATATGATCAAAAATATTTAGATTGCACACTATAGATCTGTACCTAAATCCTGTGGTCACAAGGTCCTCAAAAATTACAAATCGATCTAGCCTCTTGGCAATAAAATCCTATCCTACTCTACCATTTCTCCAAGTAGGCAACAATTTTAATGGTTCAACATCCACCATCCCCTCCTCTTGTAGCAACTTACTAAAGTATGGTTGTAAAGGATATACTCTAGAATGTTCACCCCAAACCTCTTTGAATGAGGTAGTGAAGTTGAGATCGCTCCCCAGGATTAAATTTTGACCTTTGAAAATACCTTCATTCTTGATAGCCTCCCAAAAGACCTCTCTGTCAGAATATAGACCATAGCAGTTGATAACCTTCAAATTTCTGTCAAGGTGTTTTACACATCCCTCTAGTAAAATCCCTGTAGGAATTGAGTAAGTAGAAAAGTCATCTTTCCTTGGATTCCATGTTGAGATCATCCCACTAGACAGGCTTGTGGAGTCCACTCCACAAAAAAACCAGTGTGGTAACAATTTAACAAAAATATCCCTTTCTTTTTCCACCCCAACCATAGTTTCATGTATAAGAAATAGATCACATTTCACTAAATCTAAAATTCTTTTTAGGGATAAGTACTTAGAGTTTCCCCCCACTCCTCTCACATTTAAAGTTGCCACAGTCATTTTTTTACACTTTCCAGGGATTTTTGTGCTCTAAGTGCCCCCAGAACATCAACCACTGTGTAACAATTAGAGTCAACAAGCTTCTTCTCGTTCCCTATATTCCTAGCACTTATAGTCTTTAAAGGTGAGAATTCATTTTCGAGACCTTCACGTACAACCCCTTTTGTCAATGAATCCTTGCCCCCCAGACCGTGTGACATAGGTTTGATAGGGATCATCTCTTTATTCTTCTTTCCCATAAGCTTTTGTATTAACTTCCCACCATAAAAAATCGGCAAAGGTATTCTGGTGAGGATTTCTCTATAAGATGACACATGAGCAACAATAAATTCTTTGACCTCAGTCAACACAACTAGGTGATCCCTTTCTCCACATAATTTTTCTCCCAAAACATCAATATCCCCCAAATATATGTGGTGAATCCCCTCCCTCTGTTCCACAACAACAACAGATGGCCCAGCTTAAGAAAATCTAGGGAAAGATAGATAGTTCGAGCTCTATGGGACCGCTACAAAAGCTGCAAGCCCTAGATTTGTAGAAATGGTAGATATCGTGAATCATTTGTTGGAGTCGATAGGTTCAGAGCCAATATGTGGGACAATCCCCAAATCAACAACCTCAATGCTCCCTCCAGTATAGCTCCCTTCGGAAGATACGCACCCCTCTCCCATATGACCCCCTCTACCATCCAATAAATTAAGCTCCCCCCCCCCAATCCCTCGAACCTTTAGACTATCATCCTCAGTAATGTGGGTCTCTTCCCCCCCAATCACTAAAATCTTAACTATCAAGTTTCCCATATCCCTCCCTAAGTCCTTCCTCCCTTCGGGACATAAAAAATGTGATAGAACCTCACTGTCCTTCATTTTTGACATCAAAGGGTCCTCACATACAAGATAAATACTTGACCCAAGACCTCTAAGGATACTCCAACTAACTTTAACGACTTAAATCCTACATTAATTTTGCATTCCTTTAAACTGGCATAAGGAGAATTAATGACAGAAGGTAAAGTATTGTTGGGCTTACCCGTAGGTATATCCTGATCCACTGCCGTAAAGGAGTTGTGTTTAGGCCACCCGTCTATAATCATCTCTAAATCAACAATACCAGTTTTTCCAAGATCTACATAGCCATCAAATACCTCTTCCTTACTCTACCACTAGAAATGGTGTTGTAAATGCCCTGTCTTCTCGCACACAGAACAACTAAACGGAACCCCTACGAAATCTAGGTGTTGCATCACCACAATACCATGCTAGTCAATTTCTATTTCTGTCGGACCTTCAAGCAAATCCACCTCCACCAATATTTTACCCATGCACCTATTAGATCCGGAGAAAAGTTTTGGATCTAGGCATAAAAACTTCCCTATCACATCACCTGTCTCCTTTAGCGCTTCCAAATTCCATAAGGAGAGCGACCATTTGGGCAAAAGAGCCTAGATATGTCTATATCGAATATTTCCCTTCTCTAAATTAAAAGCGTAGTGCCATTTTTTTTTCATAAAAATTTCTCCCTTGACCAACCACACTTGCTTATGAATCTGCTCTGCATCCTCCAAGGATTTGAAAATGAAACAATAACACCCTTTAATCAGGATAAAAACATCAGGAATATAACCCAGAGCTGGGTACCAAGTATCCTCCACCTAGCTATGTATTTCCCGAGCCCCCATATCCCTGTAATTGAATCTACCTACAAGCCCATGCGTAGAGAGTAATCTTATCTCCTTCATCCCTACATCTCTGCCAAGTGTGACCCTTGGCTTTACCTTCTTGACTTTCCAAGCATGTGTAAGATCTTGTATAAAACCTCATTTCCAACTATGTGCACCGCGCCAACTCTTGTCACCTCCTTCCTCCTAGCTTCCTCCACCACTTTGTGCATATCCTCTACCTCCCTTAGCATCCAATATTCTTCCCTATACCTTACCTTTTCTAGTCTGACCTCTAGTCCCCCTCCTACACCAGTCCGACTTTCTGGATTGTTGTTTGCTAGGAGTTGCCTTCCATTACCTCTTTTTTTTTTTACAAAAACGGTTATGGTATTATATTAAAAGATGTGGCAGAGCCACTGGTTCAGATTACAAAATGCCCATGGATCCTTGGGACTTTTAACCTAAAAACAAAGCTGCCTACAGTTGCCAGAAACCTAGAAACAAACTAAATTTCTTATTTAGAGCCATGGCTACTATTGCCAGACTGCTGGAGTTTGTTGCAGAGACAGAAATTCTGAGATTACTTTGGATCTTCATTGTTCCAGTTACTGTTGAGCTGGGCCATTTTGGCCTCCAGCTCCTCCATTCGTTCATCAAAG
>ML787302.1:194173-238617 GCA_009831015.1 Picea engelmannii
AAACCTCGTCCGACCGCATAGCTTGTAACGCTGTTTGTGATCAACGGTCTCCAGTTCCTTTGGATCCAGTTTTCAGTGGTTCTGGTAGAGGGCCACAGGCCCATGAATTGACCAATGAGCCCGCGTTCAGAGAGGGAGAGGGCAATTTTCATCGGTTGATCAGGAGGAAGGTCGATTTCGGGGATATCCTTCAGCTTCTTGACAAAGCTTGGGACTTCTTCTGTGGTCGTATGCTTAGTGCAAGCCTCTACCAGTCGGCGAAAGGATGAGGCAGGGGAAGGAGGGGGCGGCGGCTCCCCTCCCTGACCAGCCATGACGGCTTAACCCTAACGCACCAGGATTCGCGAGTTTAGTCACGAAATCGCCAAGGAGGACAATCCTATCCTTCCTGAACCTCTTGTTTATTACCGCCTTCCATTACCTCTTATTGTTGCCCTACTAGTCTATTTGTCTGCCAATACCTCCATTGAATTGTCCAAGTGAATTTTAATCGACGTAACTCCCCACACCTCACCCTTCTCAAGGCCGTAATTTACTACATTCTTTACTACACCATCAGAAATACCATTCACTAAAGCACCAACTATCCTTATCGAGAAACGTTCCTTCTCTTCAGCCACGTAAGGACCACCCCTTACATCATCCTGTACTCTTGCCTGTCTGTACCTTTGAAGATTGGCCTTGTAGACTTCGTCAGGTTGTAGGATTCCTCCTTGACTCCACCAATTATCCTCTCCCAACTGATCAAGAAGTATCGCCACCTCACTTGCCATCCTAACCCTAGATACAATACCTCCTCCATAGCATTTACATCCCTACTCTAAGACTATAACTCTTCTCTTAATGTAGCAGTCCACCTACTCCACTGTCACATCCACTAGGCAAGTGAAACTTCCAGTCTACTCGAGGCTCCTAACGAGGAGTTAGCCCTAACCACCAAACCATGGTAGCCATCTGGTACAAAACCCTAGATTTTTCTCCATCTTTTATCTTTATCAACAAATTGAGTTAGAAAAAATTTATTAAAAAACAAAATGGATTTTTATTTATTTATGCTGTGTTACATTAAATTTTTTACGTAAATATTTTTACTTTGCTTCAATTTAAGTCCACGCAAAATACTAAAATGTTAATTTTAAGTCTTTTGGGGGGAATTTATAAAATGTTAATTTAAGTTTATTAACAATTATTGTGAATTTATTAGTAAAATAATAAAATATCAATTTAAAGGTTTTGAGAATTTATAAAATGCTAATATAATAATAATAATAATAATCTATTTTTAAGGTCACGGCCAAGCCAGTACACCAAATTGGTGTATGAGACCCCCTTGTTTGTGGGACAAGTGACCCCCCTCCGCTCAACGATTTGACTGGTAAAGTCTACGAAAATAAATATAAATTTATTAATATTTATTTTGAATTTATTAAATTAATATTTATTTTGAATTTATTAAAATGCAAGATTTATGATTATTTTTTAATATCCAAAATAATAAATAAAATAACAAATAAATGCATAAAATAATAAATAAATGCATTTTGGATATAATGGAAACACAAATTAAATAATATAGTATAAAAAAAGTAATAGAAATTTAATGTTGGATATAACTAACTAAAACAAGAATCAAAGTTATATTCTTAAATAAAGTAAAATTGAATAATATATGTTATTGAATAATATGTTAAATGTATTATTTTTTTCATAAATAAATGTCCAAAATCATAATTTATAATTAAATGTTACAAGATATTTTAATGTTTCATAAATTTATAAAATAATGTTATTATAGATATCACTATAATAATAATTATAATATATCCTCATTTCCTCTGGATTTGAATATGCGATTTTTTAGGAGGAAACACGTGTTCTTAACAATTAGGTTCACTCAAGCTGTATCAAACACTCTTGAAGTATAATATTATGCTAAAAGTTGTTTCTGTGGTGTAGCACTCCATAAGTGAAGTCACATGTGGGAACACCTCAAATCCAACCATGTTAAGGGATGGCGGAAATCACGGATATTTAACTAACAAAAGTAATTTAATAAATTGATAATTGGAATGGATTTAAGTTAAGGTTCTTTACATAAAGAATAAAAAAAGCTTTATTTGTAAACATACATAAAGATTTATATTATAAGAAGTAAGATAAACATTATACTTGTATTGATAATATTTTTTTTGTGTAAATAACTACCTTTATAACTTCCAGGTGCGTCCACACAACCCGCAAACATGGGGCATGGGTAAATCAGGGTGAGAATCGAACTTGAGACCTCCTTTTACATTTTCTTCCATTTACATGACACTTTCCAATCGGTCTACACCCCTACAGACTACTTGTATTGATAATATGAGTTATATAATATTTTCACTTTGCATGAATGCTTTCTATTATTTTTAATTTATATTATTTATAGTTTGTAATATACACTTTAAAGTTTTTCGGATGGGGTGCCACACAACCCTCCCAAGACTCCAGCCATAAATATGGTCGTTCGTCGCCCTTCACCTCAGTCTTGAATGGAGGGCAACCATTATTATCCACAAAGAAAGGGAGGACAACTCCCTCGAGTTTGGTTAATGGAGGTTCTAAGGATTAATTGTAGGAGACGAGTGTGTACAACAGTCATATCTACCCCGAGCTTATCTCTCCCGCTTGGCTTGTGCTAGCATTATTTCTCCTTCGAGGTCCACCACCCTTCATCGTCTGAGAACAGGACTATTGTGCAGTGGTTTCTCCTAGTAGTAATTTAGAGAATTCTTAACCCTCCTAGCTTAGCCATGCCAAGAGAGAGGGGGAGGCCAAGGCATGGGCCAACTTGGTACAACTACGCAACCCAAAAAAGATGATTGCAGTAGATGGAAAGGGCCCTATCCATTGCCAAGACTTAGCACTTGGAGAAGCCAATGACTCCATTGATGGCCTATGTATAGGAGGAATTTCTGGAGGAACCCATCCAGGTTCCACCAAAATCCTTCCTCTTCACGGTATCGAATGACTTATAGTTTCCCAGCATCAATACAGTTAGCACAAATGCCCAATCTTCCATGGAATGTTCCATCTACATAGTTGAGTAGAAATTACTGGAGGAATTCCTCCACAAGGTTCCAAGCATCTCAATCTAGGACAACATCAGCAAAGTTGAAGAAGAGACAGAGGTGGTCAAGGAAGAAGTAATTGACACAGTGTAAGAGAACCACCCAATCTTAACACCTCCAGTGCTCATTGCAATTCATGAGTTCAATCCAGCTCTGCCACCTCTCTTCAGCCCGAAGTAGCTAGAGCTCATATTTGACCTCATGAGCCACATGGAAAACTAGCTCCATCGGGACACCCTCATAAGACAACGGATAGACATTCTCTTTGATGCATTCTCGAATGCGCCGAAAAAACAGGGTTGCTCGACCTGTGTGAAGCCCTTTGTGCTCTATCCCAGTGATGAACCTCTCACCAGAGATCCAGACGACATACCCCCAGGTGTTAATGATTAGTTTTTGGTTCTTTGTAAATGGTACTTTGCACAATTCTTGCCCAGCTCTCTGTACTGGGAAGTTGCAGAATTCCTGTCTTGTTTTCTTTTTTCATAAGTTGCTAGTTTTCTTTACATTTCTATAACATAATTGTAAGGACAAACATCTGCCACCTACTCTAGTTTCCAATTGACAGGACAAATGGCAGATGATTTTTTTAACTAAAAGTATAACAGTCGACCACCTATTCCAGTTTCCACTAATTTGACAAAACACATGGCAGACCAATGATATGATTTTTTGTATCATAACAACAAAGTAGTAGGAATTACCCCATTTTTATTTAAAAAATATATATACACTTTAAAATTTATTAATATTTTTGTACTTTATCTATATACGAAATGCAAAACATATATATATATATATATATATATATATATATATATATATATTAAAAGTTTAAAGTCAAAAGATATATTTTTCCTTATTTAAAAAAGTTTAAAGTCATTAATAATTTTTAATGTATTATCCTTTTCACTATAAATAAATTCAAAGTTAAATTCCTTAATATAGTTTAACCATATATACTAACAAAGAAAAAAGAAATCACAAGCTAGGGTTTGGACAATCGCGACCATAGCAGAGGACAACATAAGCACCAAAGGGGGGGAAAGGGTTCCCCCTCATAAAAACAGGTAGTGGTAGACAAAGGGAAAGGGCCAAGGGACACATTTTTCAAGGCACCAGTGACAGGAACCTCAGGTTCAGACCCAGAAAAAGGTTAGGAAAGGAACCAAGGATAAGGTGAGTACATGGAAGAGGAAGCCAGAGAAACCCAGAAGGAGACACAAGACACAACGAATACCAACCAGGCAGAAGGGCGTAACTTGGGCAAACCCAAAACAATAATGATACCCAAGGTGATACTGGAGGATTTGCAAACACAACTCTATAGGGATCAGATTAAGGTGCATGCACTAATATGCAATTTTATGCGCTTGTGGCCCACCGAACGAACGTTGTACAACTGGATCGAATATCACTGGAATCCAAATGGGGAAGTGGAGCTCCATCTGGGTTCGAAAGGCTTCTTCACAACAGTGTTCATAAACCTGGAGGACAGGGATAGAGTCTTTGAAGGAGGGCCATACTTCCATGCATCAACAGGACTATACATGCAACCATTGATGGAAAATTTCTCCCCAAAAAGGTGCCAGTCTGGATGAGATTCTATTCCCTACCTTTCGACTACTGGTTACCCTCTACTTTTGAAGAAATAGGAAACAAAATGGGGAAATATATAAAGACCACAGAAGCCACCCTAAAAGGGAGATATAAATCTTATGCAAGAATATGTATAGAGATGAATGTGTCGGGAGCACTCCCAGAAGCCATAAGCCTCGAATTCAGGGATGAGGAATAGATCCAAAACATCGATTACGAGCAGATCCCTTTCATATGTAGAAGATGCCATGAACATGGTCACCTGATCATGGAATTCCCTCTTAATAAAAAATAGGAAGAGGAAAATCCCAAACCAAAGTAGGATGAGGATGGGTTTGTAAAACCAAATCCCAGAAGCAGAGTAAATCCCAGTAGGAAATAAACCAGAGGTTCGTAATAAAATGGAAAGAAGGGATAGAACCAATAAAGAGGTAGAAGACAATAAGGATACGAAAAAATCTTAGGAATTCAGAGAACAAACAACAAACGAGCACACCGATAGACCAAGTAACCCGAAGGATCAGGGAAGTTGTGAAAATCTGATGGATGGAGGAATCAGAGATGACAACACCCCCATGTAAGAAGCAGAGGGAGATGCGGAAATGACCCCAAGCGAAGTAGGCACAAAAGATCCTAAACTCAAATACCTTGTAGAAATGGAAGGGATAGACCTCACGAACATACTAGAGCAATGGAAAATATAGGTAGTAGATAGTGTACCAACATAGCAACTTGACCGCATCCAATACTTATTCCTCCTAAGGGAGGACGCCAAAGCTAGAGGCCTAAAGCATACACACGGGGAGATTGGAAACCTATGAGTCAAAGCCGATGAGGGACAACCACAACTCTCACCCAAGTAGATGTGGAGGAAAAAAGGCAGGAAATCAAATAGTGTAGTCTTACAGGAGCTTGGAGTGCTACTGATAAACTTGGGTAAGATCAAGAAACTCTTCCCCAAATCCCCCCCACATGTTTAAATGAAGGTTATAACTTGGAATATAAGAGGCCTAAACAACCCAAGAAAGCAATGAATCCTTAGAAATAGACTAAAACAGGAACAACCAGATCTATGTTTTATTCAAGAGACAAAATGTAATATATACATAATGGAAACAATCAGTCAACAACAATGGAACAAGTACAAGATGATGGCTATAGGAGGCCACCAAATGGCAGGAGGTATCCTCACCCTCTAGAACTGACAAGTAATAAGACTAATAGCAACTAAAGTGATCGGGCATACCCTTACAGTCCGCATGCAAATCATTGGGAACACAGAGGTGATTTTGTGCACTAATGTGTATGGGCCCCATGTGTCAGAGGAAAGGAGAGGAATGATAAGAGACCTGGAAGATATTAAAAACTGATCCAACAACCTCCAATGGATCCTAGTAGGAGAATTCAACATCATCATGTCACTTGCAGATAAAAAAGGAGGCACAAGAAGATTGAATAGAGATTTGAAAGAATTCTCAAAGTTCATAGACAAAACGGAGATGGTAGATCTGAAAACTAATAATGGCCAGTTCACCTGGAACAATAAACGGATGAACCAACATCAAGTAGCAACAAGACTCAATAGAATCCTAGTATCAAATTCAATCATTATGCAGGGACTAACCTTAGATTGAAACATCCTGCCCTTGGGGGGATCTGATCACTGGCCAGTGCAACTAGAAGCAGGCTTCTAGACCACACCAAAGAAAATACCTTTCAGATTTGAGAAATTCTGGATTGAACACCTGACATTTAAGGAAATAATCAAATAGTGGTGGCGGGAGGAGAAACTAGAGAAAGGGACAAGGATGTTCAAACTATATAAGAAACTAAAACACATCAAATATAGTCTCAAGGAGTGGAACATAGACACTTTTGGGAATATAAACCAAGAGAAGAACAAGATTGAACAAAAAATGAAAAACTCCATGAAACCTGCATTTCGGAGGGCTAAACGGAGGAGCGAAAAAATGAAGAGATCCACATGACCTAGGAATGGGAAGCGCATTTCCAGCAAGAAGAAAATATTTGGTGACAAAAGTCCCAGATCAGATGGCTAAAGTAATGAGAAAGGAACACCAATTTTTTTCATGGAACAACCATGGCCAGAAGAGCCCATAACAAAATCCTAAAAATTAGGGACCGGGATGGAATAGAGAGAGATTCACATAAGGACATCGAAACAACTTTGGTAAACCACTTCCACGAGATATCCCAAGAACCCAAACAGGATAGAACGGAGGCCATACAAAGGATAATCCATGATATTCCTCGCCTGGTCACTGAAGAGCTAAATAACCACATGAACAAGCCCATTACGAAGGAGGAAATTGACCAAGCACTCCAAGAAATGCCCAATGGAAAAGCCCTAGGCCCAGATGGTTTCACTGCGGATTTCTTCAAAGCCTGCTAGGAAATTGTCAAATACAATGTAGATAGGGTAGTGGAAGACTCAAGAAGGTAAGCCTCCATTCTAAAAGCACTAAATGCTACAATGATTACACTTATCCCCAAAGAGAATGAAGCCAAAACCCCTGATCGTTATAGACCTATAGCACTGTACAATGTGGTGTATAAGATAATCTCCAAGGTTATAGAAAATATATTGAAACCACTCCTACCTACTCTGGTCTCACAAGAACTGGCAGGTTTAGTGGAAGGAAGACAAATAATGGACAATATCATCCATGCCCACAAACTTATCCACACCCTGAAGCTTCAAAAGAGAGGGGGAATGATAATACAACTGGACCTAGCAAAAGATTATGAAAAAATTAGTTGGCACTATATAATCAGGACCCTGGAAGCCTTCAACTTCACCCAACATTGGATCAGTTGGATAGTCATCCCAGTATCCACAACAAGCTACTCACTACTAGTAAATGGAGCCCCTGCCAAACCTTTCTGGCCCACAAAAGGCATCAGACAAGGAGACCTGCTATCCCCTTTCCTATTCATTCTAATAATGGAAGGTCTCAATCGAAGGATAAAAAGCGCAACAACAACAGGGGAAATAAATGGTATCAAACCCTTCGAGAAGTGACCTACCTCCACACACCAACAGTTTGTGGATGACACCTTCCTTCATTGCATACCCATGGTCAATGAAGCAAGTTTAGGGGTGTTTCCCTAGGGGGCCTCCTCCTAATTCATTTGTATGAGATGTCATGGATGAGGGAATACTTTAGGGTCTAGGGTTTCATGACATACAAGGGGTTGTAGTGTCTCATTTATGGATGACTTTATAGAGGGTGTACTGCACCTTCATTTTCAATGCAACATTTTTCCAATCCCATTTTTTTCCTTTTATTCTTTTAGGATATTTTTG
This sequence comes from Picea engelmannii, assembly GCA_009831015.1. Classification (NCBI taxonomy): domain Eukaryota; kingdom Viridiplantae; phylum Streptophyta; class Pinopsida; order Pinales; family Pinaceae; genus Picea; species Picea engelmannii. The sequence goes on from ML787302.1 coordinate 202,211, forward strand.
GGTTGAAGCCAAGGTGGGGATTCTACCTAAGCATGAAACATTGTGCCCACATCGATTCTAACCTAGTCACATCATTCTTACTCAAGTTGAAACATGTGTGGGGTTTCTACCTAAGAATTAAAAGAAGTGCCCACACATGCTCCACCATGGTTGGAAATTTTTTATTAATTATTCTTTTATGCATCCTATCAGTTTATTATGAGAGACATTTCATAATCCTCGGGATCCTTAAGCAATCATCTAGAAGGTTCGTGTTTTGATTTTATCTTTTTTCAACTACAAGCCTCTAGGCCTTCTGCCCCTTCTTCCCATGAAATGAGGGATGACCCCTTCTTGGTTCTATACATGAAACATCCCAAAAGATAAAGAGATGAGGGGATGAAGTGTGGAAAATGGAAAATATGGTCGGGGAATGGCATGATGACTCGTCAAGAGGGCCACCCAGTAGAAAACCTATCCCCAAGGCTGACACACTTAATAGGGAGCAATGTCAACCACAAAAGTGAAATAGGGCATAGAGCATAATGTCCAAGAAAACTTTACATAATCAAAAGAAGTAATAGATGCAACAAACTCAAATGCCTCAAGTATTGAAATGAAACTCACCATAATACCTGACTTGTACCTCAAGGAGAAATGCCCAATGTCTTTTAGAGGCCAATTGATGTGGTGGATACTGCCATGATGAACCTGGAGCTGGTAGTGGTGAGGTGGGTCTCTATTTGTGCAAGTGGACATTGTTGGTCAAGTTGTCTCTCAGTACTCCATGTCTGCAACCTAAGGGCATCAAGACTTCATCTCCTTAGTTATCCCTAGGAGTTGGGGATAATATTACCCATGTATCTCGGTAGGTGGATTTATTTTTATATGGACATCAATGATTAATTTTATGCTCGTACAAAAGAAGGAGTAACAAGTTCAAAGATGAAGTCCATAGTGAAGAAAACATGGTTGAAGGAACATTAGTGACAATGTTGAGATAACAATGAAAATGGCAAGAGAAGAAGATCAAATGATGGAAAACAAATTTAGGTAAAAGTTTGAGTGGCGTGTTGAATAACAGACTCAGAAATTGTATTTGTATAAAGTCTATGTTTCCATGTTATGTTCCATGTAGTGGTCCTTAAAGAGTTTGAGTGTGTACCTGACATGATTGGAGTATGTAATGTATGTACCTTATTTATGTATTTAAGATGTAAAGGGAATATTGTTGTAATACTTGGATATGCACTCTTACTCCTTTTCCATGTATTCATGATGATTTTGATAACCTATTGGTATAGTATAGTAGCCTCTACAATGGAGTTATTTAAAACTAGGGGTTGACCATGTTATTCGTTTTAAAATCTATGGGAGGTGAATTTATATATTTAGGGAAAGATCATCAATAGTTGAATGCACCATGTACATGAAGGACATTCTTAATAGACTATCAGTTGCAATAGTTGATTACTCATGCATTCTGGTGGATGGTTATTCCTTTATATGGACATTGACAGTTTGGTGATGTTTGTATGATTGAGGTACAGATGAAATCCATGATGGACCATACATAGAATTTGTTGATCAAGAGGTTCTTCAATAGACCTCAAATGATAGATATTAAGAAAAGTACTCATTAAGGGAGAGTGTTGGAATATGCAAATCCTACTTATCTTAATCATGTGTGAGGAGATTATGTTTGTGAGGTAGAGAACAATATCTACGTGAGTGGTTTAATCCTAGTCTTTAGGAGGTTGTTATATAGTTGGTTGTGAGAGATATTCTCTCCAACTAAGAGTCATATAATGGTGTGAGGTTGATATATTTTCTCAACTGATATATTGGGTGATCAAGGTAGTTTATATATCTTGAGACAAACCTTGTTGCATTTATGCATATCATTACATTAATTCAATAGTGTGATTGATGCATTGTTTGATGTATAATACTATACTCTCCCATTTTAATTCTCTCTTCCATATCCCTGGGCCCTCCTGATGCAGGAGCATCGTACAAAGACAAAGCATGTGCCTAGCCAAAGGAATAGCTAGATGTGCAGATGAAAAATGGCACGTTTTTTATGAAAACGTTTTGAATTTTGAAAAACTCAAGCATTAATGTAATATCTAGGAGAAGTGTACTTACATTTATGTCTTGGAGATATGAACAGATCTGGAGAAAGTTTTCTCATTTGTCGGATGTAATAGGCATTTAAGTCTGTTAATGTAAAGTAGGTAGATATGAATGTTAGATTAGATAGTTTAGAAGTGTAGGAGGGAAAACAGATATAGACACCCTCACCTTTGTATCATTGTATTATTATGATCATTCAAATTTGATAAGATAGAGAGTTGTAGCAGAGATCTAGAGAGAATAACTCATGTACAAGAGCACTTGAGTTAATATATGAAGCTTTGACTCAATTTTCATGGTGTTATGATTCTTACTATTTACATTTGTTAAATGGTATGTTTACAGCTGTTTTGTTTCTCTGTTATGCATTTATTTCGATATTGTGTTGTGTGTATGATTTCATGTTGAATGTATGAAGTCTGAGAGAAAAGAAAAATGAGTTTCAATTGTTTCTCTTCTTGAGAATTTCTTGCAAGGAGTGCATTGAATGTTCACAAGGTGTGCGTTGATGAGGATCTGAGTTTTATCTCAGAAATCTCAGGAGAGATGTCATTGTTCTCATACCAGCAAAAGTGTAGGTGAAGCAAAAATCTGTGCAAGGTGTGTGTAGGCTGGTGGAGGCCTTATAATTTATCAACTAAGGTGAAGGTCAAGGGACTATTGTTGCAAAGAGTGCACAAGGTCGAAGACTCAAATAACCAAAGGTTATTTGAAAGTTTGTCGCAAGGAGTGTGAGAAGGAACCTTTTGGAAATCTTGAGTTTGCAAGTGAAAGCTCAAGAGAGATAACGCCTTTGAAGTGTTCAAAGGGAGACGGAGATTGAAACCATCGCCTGGAAATTAAGTTTAGGAGGGAGAACACTCAGTCGTTGGGTAGAAGTAATTGAATAGTGAATCGGGCGGTCATAATTCTCCATGGAGAGCTTACGAAATCGTGAGGATCGTAGGATCTAATGGAGCTGTAAGGTGGTTAGGAGTTGGATGAACTCACCACCCTAATATCAAGAATCCACATGAACCGTTGATCATGGTAAATAAAAACCATTGATCTCGTTTCAACCCATGTCATTGGATCATTTCACGAAATTGAGGTTCGTAAGTTTGAAGGGCAGACCAAAATTCTCGGTTTTGCGAAGTTGCGAGTTGCAAGGAGTAGAGAAGGAGATCTATACCATTGGATCCAAGCCACAGGAGAACCGTTGGATAGAACCTCCACGTGGTATTGTATATTGGGGGTTTGGGGGTTGAAAGGATTTCTTTTTGACTGTAGAAGTCACAAAGTGTCGAGCGCCGAGGGATCGTACGGACACGTAGCACATCTGTTAGGTGGGGTCACGTGCTTGACAGGTGGTGTAACATCAAGCGCCTAGGTAAAAGTGGAAGCAGTGACAAGTGGAAGACACACAACACTTGGGAAGGAGTCAACCCATTGTTGACTTATCACGTCTCGGGGATTCGCAAAGGAGGAGGACGAAGGCTCAACACTCCAACTTGCAAAGTTGCGAGTTGTGAGGGGTGCTAGAGTTAGGCCCTAACCAGTGGTCACTGGTAGAGGTGCTAGCAAAGAAGGGGCCATACCCATATCGCAATCTCGGGTATCAGAGGTTTGGAGTCTAGGGTCTTCAATACACAAACTTGCAAGATCGCGAGTCATGAAAGGTGCTTGCGCTAAGGCCGAGGTTGTGGTCATGTGGAGGTGAAGACTCACACCTGGTGCACGTGGTGCAGGTGGATTTTTCATGAAGGACCTGTGGATCAGATTCGTTGAAAGTTTCAGCAAGGAACCAAAGGAGCCTCTTCGGCCTGAGGAGAATTTAGAACAATCTTGTGCGGATGTCGGACAGAGGGTCGGGGGTCTACATCACCTCCCATGAGAGAGTCAAGCCCAATCCTCCTCCGATACCAAAATAAAATATGGGAGATTAGGCATGATTTCACACGAACAATACTCTTTTGAACAACTGAATATTTACAACAGGTTGTGCTTCCATTATATAAGGTTTACAAGTTGTTATTAGATATAAATTATTCTAAATGTGGAAGGAGACGTTGAGAGAATATCTCAACCACACACCAAACTAGGACTCTTAGTAGGAATGATTCTCTCTCACAACAAACCATATAATAATCCTCCTAAATAATAGACTCAAACAACTCACCTAAATAATGACTCTACCTCTCAATAACAAAATACATTAGCAAACATAATCTCCTCACACATTATTAACACAAGTAGGAGTTACGTATTCCAAAACGTTTCCTCTAGCCAATTTTTATTAATATCCATATGCATTTACTCTATATTACAATGTCAACATTGTACTACACCTATCCATCAGTGCACTATGTGTGGCACACTTACAACTTCCTTATTGCCTTCTATTTCACTAGACCCATAGGCATATGCTATAATTAATTTCCTCATATTTCCCAATTCTATGAAAGCTTTCAACCTCTTATTAAATATATTGAAAAAGATTGCTTCACTGATGGTGATATGATATCATTTGTCAACCATCAAAATGATTTATGTGTTTGTGGTTGAGAAATTTTCAAGACTAATACATTGTATATGAGGGTCCTAGGTATACAAAAGGCATGTGATATCTTATCTTTTGTATAATTTATTTTGTATATACCTTTATACATTTCTATCATTAATATCAACATACCTTCAAAGTGAGGGAAATGAAATTTCGAAGTGCATTAGGGTCATGATATTGTTCAAAGATCTAAATATTTTATCTTTGGATGGAAAATGAACAATTAAATATATTTTCTAGCAAGGATAAATGTAAATGGATGTATAGTGCAAGGATATCATGTAAGAGGACATAAAATATTCATTCATCATTAAATTAATTTTTATTGTTTTTAATTTTCCAATGAATATTATAATATGAAGAAATGGAGGGTTGTTTTGTATAATGACTTGCTAATTTCCAATAGCAAGCTCTCAATAATGGAGTTCCACCACAATGCTTATATATTTCACTTATATAAAAATGAAGAAAAACATTCTAGTTGAGATAACCATTGAAACACCAAACCTTTTTAGTACTCTTTGTATGATTTCTCAAATTTGTAATCAATCTATACACACATTTTGGTTAGAATATTCAAGACATGAATAATTGAATGATTTCATGTCACTTCTATTTAGGTTATAAAAGTATAAGCATAGCATGAGAATAAATTTTATGGAGAACTTTAAGTTTTGGGGCTTGGAGTCTACATATATATCCATCTAGTGCCCACTGTGTGCATCTCCATTTTAGAAATCCTAAGCAAGATGGAGATCCACAATTATTACTATTTTAGGATTATTTCATTATTAAGTAATATAACTTGTTTCACTTAGATATTAGTGTTACTTCTTCCTCCTCTAAGCATCTACTTTCCCTCTAGTTAACTCATTGCATTGAGAGAAGTGAGATGGATTTAATAGTTCAATATGAAGATATTGTAACATCTATCAAATATAAAATATTATATAAAACTAAAAATATAATAATAATAAATCTAGTGTGAAGTAAATAATATTGAATTAACTTGTATATACATAGAAATAAACTTATAAAAACTAAATAATATAGATTATTGGAATATAAATCTGAAGCAATTTTATTTCTTTATTAACTTAGTGTGAATGGTGAGCTATAACACAGAAGGGTAGCTATATCTTAACTAAAAATCTCTTAAACATCTGAATATTTATATCTCAGTTATTATTTTTTATCTTTTTAAAAACAATGTTGGATTACTGAGAGGGGGGGTGAATCAATAATATAGTAATTATATTATTTTTTAACCACAATATCTAAGTGTTTTTTATATTTATGATCAATTTACCATTACCATTCAATAAGTGCAGAATAAATGAATAATGAACAATGAGAAATCATACACATACATAGTACACTACTATTTTTATGTGGAAACCCAATGCAGGAGAAAACCACAAAATGTTTTTTCTTATATGTATTTAAGAATTACATCCATTGGAAGAAGCAACTTCCTTTGTTCTCTAGTTGTAACTGGAAGGAGGCTCCAACACCCTATATTTTTAGGCTACAACCTAAGGGAAGCTCTATTGGAAGATTGGTTGTTGTCATTGATGTCAACCCTAGTCATTGGTTTTGGACCCCAAGATTGATGAAGGTATTTTCACATGAATGACAGTGCACATGTAGATACAACACCCATAGATGGATAGTATACATCATTTTGTTTCCGGTGGTAGGTGACACGTTATGTGTATCCTCATGGTTGAGGAGAAATAAATTTTTGAAGATGACAAAGTGAATTGAAGAAGGAAGTATAGGTTGGCCCTGAAGATAATTAAAGAAAAAAATTACAAAGTAATAAAGTGCCAAGTCATCTCTAATGTTAAAAGGAAGTGACATAAAGGGTATAAATACATATCATTATACATTCATTTTATACACACAAGTTTTTTAATGAACAAGGAGATATAAGTCGAATTTCAGAGGAAATCTGAAGTAAATAAGGCCGAATTTCAAGGGAGGATGAATTCTCTTGGTGATGTGTTCTGAGGTATGTTATTTATAGGTCATCTTACCATTTTCACTATAAATTTATTTCTAGAATGATTTTAGTGGTGAAATTTGGATGCTAGTGAGAAGACATATCTAGGTATTTTTGGTAAAAATTCCATCTCTTTATTCACTATAATTTTTAAGATAGACTCTGTGGAAGATATGGTTTTTGACTAGTCCTGAAGCTAGTCATAAATATGTGTTCTAGGTAAAACAGTTACAACTTCTTCATAGATAATGCAAATGAAGTGAGACCAATTGAATTGGAAATAGTACAGGCTATAGTTTCCCATGTACTAATTTCAGAATCGGATGTCAAATATTGTGCGTGGGGCATTCTGTACAAGTTCTCTCTCCTGAATAAACCATAATTGAATAAGGTCTACCATTTTCTCTATAACTCCCTTTTTGAGAGGATTCAAGTAGAGAATCTTGGAGGAGTTTTAGAGAGTACATTGAGTAATATTATCTATAGGATCAGAGTATTCCAAGAAATGAATAATTGCATAAGTTGAAGAAGTCTCAAGAAGCATTATCAGGTTCTATGTGAATGGTTGGTTGATGGTGAAAATTTAATGTAAAGTTTTATTATCTCTCATATATTCTTGGGTGGAAGGAAGGGGCAAGGATGGAGAGGTCAACTCTGTTAGGGTCCTAACCCACACATAGGTAGATCAATATATTCAGATGTAATAAAGGTCAATATTAATTAGGCCTTTCAATAAAATAGAATAAGGCAGATGTAAGAAGACCTAATAGAAGCTTCCACTTCTAGAAAGATCTTCCTCTAGATGCTTCTCTTGATAGACATATTTAGTATAAATAAGGGTTGAGGGTATGAAAACCCTAGCTTGGAGATTATTGTAATACAGTGTTGCTCGAATGGAGGTTTCCCCCTCGAAGAGTCCCGTGAACATTGCTTTATGAATCAAAGTGTTATTTATGTTGTTGTTCTTATATCATTTCTGTGTTATTATGGAGATTATGCTGGTTATATTACTGTTATTCTGCCATTTCTTGGATTTTATTTCTGTTCTGCATACTTTTTATATTTGGTATATTACAAGTGGTATCAAACCACTTTCCTTGGCAGAAATTGTGGGAATTTTTTTTTTTAGGGTAGAGATGTATTCCGGTGTCTTTAAGCCACAAAGATCTGTCATTACATGCATAAAACCACGGTTGAGGGATTCATACACATAGGAAATACAAGTGGTTCTTAAGCGAACATCTGTTGGCCACCCTTGTAACCCCTGTTGGTACCCCTTCAAGTGGTATCACATCAGACATCACCTATGTATGGATCGACCTAGATTTCCTGAAGCCCTCTTTAGATAAACCGATTGGCCACTTGACTGCTATAGTGCCACCAAGAACAACACTCGAGAACATACTCTCTAGTACCTGGGTAGTCGGGTAGTACGACTAAGGGTACGGTCTATCCTCCTTAGTTAGTGCCTTGAGATATTGGGCCGATTACTACTGTTGGACTTCGCACGTATATTAGAGAGCTATAACACAGGTCAAACCCTTGTCTGTAGAACCCTTGAATACTTAACCTTTGGGGGACAGAAACATAAACAAATTAAAATAGAAAAGATCTATTGCCGCACAACTGTGTTTGGATTGCCAAGTAAATACACATTTCTTTCTGGTTAAGCATTTGGGGATTTCATCGTTGTAGTATTCTTCAGATCGGAGTATAATTTCACAGGTGTTAAAAAAAAAAAAAGTATGGAAATTTTTTCATCATTATTTGAGACCTATTCCATTGGATTCATCTCTTTTCCCTTATCACATTCATCCATATCATTTTTCAGAAATTTGTTTTACCCCGCCCGCCCCTTTTCAGTTCACCCATCCTCATGGCCCATACCCATAGCCAAGACCTGGAAGCTCACTTCAACACCTTGCAATCTGGTTTCCTTGAGACCCAAAAAGAAGCGAAACAACTCATTTCTATTGTTGCCTCCATCAATTCATCCATCAATACAACCATAAATAAAACCATGCAGTCCTCAATGGAGGAAGTCAAACAAGAACTGACCACCTAGCTTGAATCTGTCTTTGCATCACTCTACACCAAACTGAAGATCCCTATAGATGACCCTTTCTCTGATGCACCTCCAAATACTGAAGCTGAACATTCCTCCCATTCCCATACATTTCAGCCCCATCACTTTCCACGTGACCTATGCCTTTCGCGAGTGGATGTGACCAAATTTGATGGCTTGGACCCCACTGGTTGGGTCACCCAAATGGAACATTATTTCTCTTTATACGGCATTAGAAATGACTTGGCCAAACTCCGATATGGTGTTCTCCATCTAGATCAAGAATGTTGGAAATGGTGGAAATGGAGAAAAACTTCCCGTCAAGGGTATATTGCTTGGACCCAATTTGTGAATGAGCTTTATGAATGCTTTGACACTGACACCAACCATTTGGGCCATTTGACAAAGTTGAAACAATCAGGAACAGTAAAAAACTTCATAGTTGCCTTTGAGTGCCTGACTTTTCGAACATAGGGCATGACTGATACTTTCTTTCAAGAGTGTTTTATCAGTGGCCTCAAGGAGGATATTCGGGCCCATGTCCTCATGGCTCAACCTTCAAGTTGGGTGGAGGCTACTAAAAAATCTAAAGAAGCGCAACAGGTTGTATCCTCTCAAAACCGTAAACCCTCCTTTATCCCTCGCCCTAAACCCGTAAATCCCACTACTCCCTCCACCCCATTAAAGATCCAAAAATTGACCAGGGCTAAAATGGATGAATGCCAACTCAAAGGCCTTTGTTATAATTGTGATGACAAATATTTCCAAAGCCACAAGTGTAAGGAACAAAATCTTTTTATGGCCATCTCTGAGGATATTTCGGAAGAGGATGTTGAAACTCCCCTTGTGCCTGAGTCACCTAAAATCACCGACATAAACCCTCCCTCAGACCCTCCCAAAGTGGAACTGATCATTTCCCTCAATGCTCTCACTGGATTCTCCACCCCCCGAACCCTCAAGTTAATCAGTTACATCAAGCATCGAAAGGTCATCATTCTGGTTGATAGTGGAAGCACCCATAATTTTATTCATCGCCGCATTGCCCAAGAAACTCATTGCTACATCCATGCCGTAAAAAATTTCCAGATCATGATTGCCAATGGTGGTTCCATGAAATGTGGAGGGTGCTATGAAAATGTGTGTCTCCAAATCAATGACTACCACCTAAAATCCCATATGTTTGCTATAGACATGGGTGGTTGTGACATTATGTTGGGTGTAGACTGGCTAAGGACTTTGGGTCCCATTCTCATGGATTTTAAGGCATTAACCATGCAATTCGACCAGGAAGGCCACCAATATAAATTCCAAGGCATCACGATTAGTTCACCTGCGGTCATTAGTTCCCATCGCATAGAAAAGTTGCTAAAAAAAGGTCATTCTGGTGTCATTGCCTAACTCCATGCCATACAAGCAACAGAGACACCCTCGGTGCTGGAAGACCTCCAAGCCCTCCTTTCTAAACACCAAATGGTATTTTCCACTCCCCAAGGACTCCCTCCTTCCTGCAATGTTCATGATCATTCCATTCCCCTTCTACCCGGAAGCCTTCCTCCCAATATCCATTCATATCGCCACCCCTTTTCACAAAAAAATGAAATTGAGAAAATGGTCCAGGAACTCCTTACTGCAAGCATGATCTGCCCTAGTACGAGCCCTTACTCTTCTCTTGTAGTCATAGTCATGAAGAAAAAAGGTTCTTGGAGAATGTGTCTTGACTTTCGTGCCCTCAACAAACTGACCATAAAAGACAAATTTCCCATTCCTGTCATTGATGACCTCCTGGATGAATTGAGTGATGCCCAATTCTTTACTAAACTTGATCTTCACTAGGGCTATCACTAGATATGTATGAAGGAGGAAGACATTCCCAAGACAGCCTTTTGAACTCATGAGGGCCACTATGATATTTTGGTCATGCCCTTTGGCTTGTGTAATGACCCCTCCACCTTCCAAAGCCTCATGAATCATGTCTTCTATAATTTTGTATTAGATTTCTTTGATGATATCCTAATCTATAGAAAAACTTGGACAAACCATTTTACTCATGTGGATCGAGTTCTCCATCTACTCTCTCAACACAAAATTTTCCTGAAATAGTCTAAATGTTCTTTTGGTGCCTCAGAAGTAGAATACTTGGGTCATCTGGTTGACAAGGATGGTGTCAGGGTGGATCCAAAAAAGATTGAAGCTATGCAAGACTGGCCGCACCCAAATAATCTCAAAAGCTTATGTGGATTTTTGGGTTTAACAGGGTATTATCGTAAGTTTGTTAAGAATTATGGCAAGATTGCAACACCTCTCACGACTCTCCTAAAAAATAACTCTTTCACTTGGACTCCAGCCGCTGCTCAAGCTTTTCAAACCTTGAAGATGGCCATGTGCACCACTCTGGTTCTGGCCCTTCCTGATTTCACAAAGACCTTTGTGTTGGAATGTGATGCCTCAAGGAAAGGAATCAATGTTGTCCTTATGCAAGAGGGTCGACCTTTGGCCTTCACCAGTAGGCAACTATCTGAAAGGAATATGGGCAAACCCATCTATGAAAAGGAAATGTTGGCTATTCTACATGTCATTGATCTGTGGCGCGCTTATCTCTTGGGGAAACATTTCCAAATTAAGACAGACCATCAAAGCCTCAAGTACTTTCTGGAACAACACATTTCCTCCCCATAGCAACAAAAATGGGTGACTAAGCTCTTTGGATATGATTATGAGATCATTTACAAGAAGGGAAAAGACAATGTGGTGGCAAATGCACTGTCCCGAAAATATGAAGAAGATAGATCCCTTTTCTCTCTTTCCTTCATTTTACCAGATTGGCTCCAAGCTGTGTGCCAGGAATGGCTATAAGATACCAAATGTTTGCATCCGATCCAACAATTGCAGACCAATGCTCCATCTCCCCCAGGGTACTCTTGGCTCTAGGATGAGCTTCAATACAAAGGCCATTTGTATTTAAGTAAACAATCGAATCTTAAATCCACGATACTTTCTGAGCTTCATGCTACACCCACAACGGAGCACTCTGGGTTCACCAAAACCTATGACAGGGTCAACGTTCTTTCTTCTGGGATGGTATGAAACAAGACATCCATAATTTGTTCGCTGAATGTGAGGTGTGTCAACGCAACAAGGGAGAAACAGTCAAATCTCCGAGCACACTACAACCGCTTTCGATTCCACCTACTATTTGGAAGGATATCTCTATGGACTTTATTACCAGCTTACCCAAATCGAGAAATAAATCAGTCATAATGGTGGTTGTGGATCGCCTTTCCAAGTATGCTCATTTCTGTACTCTTCAACACCCATTTACTTCATCCACGGTGGCTCAAATTTTCATGGAACAGGTCTTCAAGCTTCATGGCATGCCGCACTTTATTGTTTCTGATAGTGACCCAACTTCACAAGCAATTTTTGGCAAGAACTGTTTAAGCTACAGGGCACCCAATTACATCTAAGCATAGCTTATCATCCCCAGACTGATGGTCAAATAGAATTTGTCAACAAGTGTTTGGAAACATATCTAAGTTGTTTTTCCTATGAAAAGAAAAATCAGTGGGCTCAATGGTTACCCCTAGCTGAATGGTGGTACAACACTTCCTACCATACAACTACACGCATGACTCATTTTGAAGCGGTATATGGACAGAAGCCACCTTCAATTCTCTCATACTTACTGGGTACATCGAAGGTCCAGGCGGTTGACCAAACACTTACAGCTCGAGAGGATATTCTTTGTACCCTTAAAGAGAACTTGGTCATGGCACAGAATTGCATGAAGAAACAAGAAGATCAAGGTCGCTCTGAACGTTAATTTGCAGAAGGGGATCAGGTGTTTCTGCGACTGCAACCATACAAGCAAACTTCCTTCAAGGCCAAGCAGTGTCAGAATCTAGCGCCCAAATTTTATGGTCCTTATACAGTTCTCAAGCATGTGGGACAAGTTTCCTATTAGTTAGCTCTGCCCAGTCAGTCAAATCTACATCCTTTTTTTCATGTTTCATGCTTAAAGAAGGCGATTTGAACTAGGTGCCAAATTCAAACCAACCTTCCCGAGTTAGCTGAAGAAGGATCCATTTGGCTACAACCAAAAGCAGTTTTGGACCAGCGTGAGCATCGCCTGCATTAGCGAACCATCAAGGAAGTGCTCGTTTAGTGGAAAGATACAACTCCAGTAGATGCCACTTGGGAACCAATTACCATTCTACAATAGTTTCTGCATCTCAAGCCTTGAGGACAAGGTTGTTTTTAAGGGGGCTGACATGTTAGGGTCCTAACCAGCACATAGGTAGATCAATATATTCGGATGTAATAAAGGTCAATATTAATAAGGCCTTTCAATAAAATAGAATAAGGTGGATGTAAGAGGACCTAATAGAAGCTTCCGCTTCTAGAAGGATCTTCCTCTAGATGCTTCTTTTGATAGACATATTTAGTATAAATAAGGGTCGAGGGTATGAAAAACCTAGCTTGGAGATTATTGTAACAGAGCATTGCTCGACTGGAGGTTGGCCCCTCGAAGAGGCCCATGAACATTGCTTTCTGAATCAGAGTGCTATTTTTGTTGTTGTTCTTATATCATTTTTGTGTTATTGTGGAGATTTTGATGGTTATATTACTGTTATTCTACCATTTCTAGCATTTTATTTCTGTTCTGCATACTTTTTATATCTGGTATGTTACAAACTGTCTCTTGATATTGGATGATTATATCTTCCATTTGGAGGTTTATCCCTCCCTTTATATTTGGAAGTTGTAGCTTCCTTTGGAAGTCATTACTTCCATTAAACAATAAATATTGATTATTTTTCATATATTGTGCATGGTGTATTGTGGTGTATTGGTGTAACTCTTCTACTATTGTTCATTGGTCATTTAATATAATTGAATATATGATCCAGTTGAAGTATAACTTTTTTTTTTTTTTTAATTTGTACTTGATACTGATTCAACCCCCTCTCAGTATGAACAATTGGTATCGGAGCAGGTTGCCTTAAAAATAGTTTAACCACTGGAAGGAAGATCCTAAGAAGAAATTGAATACAACATTCCAAATCAGATTCCACCATTTTATGGAAGCAATTTTGAATACTAGAGTAATAGAATGGAAAATTAATTGAAATCTCTTGGTGCAGATGTTTGGTTCTCAGTTTCTCCAGGATACAATGCTTTGAAGAAACCAAAGAATGCAACTTAGAAGGAAGCAAGAAGGAACAACAAATTGGAAATAGATACCATCCTGGATGGATTGACAGATTCAGTGAAATCCAAGGTGGGATCATGTGCATTAGCAAAAGATCTTTGGGACAAGTTACAAGACCTTTATGCAAGGGAAAAAGAAAAAGAAGAGGAAGAAGTTGAAGCAAATTACAACATTTCATATTTCAAAGAAGAAAATAGAGGTGAGTTATTTTTCTTTAATTGTGAAGGAGTAGGACATGGTGAGTTATCCAAGGATTGAAAGAGATGGTATTGAAGAAGAAAATTCCAATAAAGAAGAATAAATGATTCAACAAGAAGATCGGAATCTTAAAAAAATGAAGCATGTTGAGATTGAAAATAGCAAGCTCAAAAACATGCATAGAAAACTAAGAAGTGAATTGGGTAGTTGTGAAAAGATAGTTGTAATCTTGAAGAAACAATTAGAAAACTTTGAGAAACTAAGAGAAGAAACCATTTCCTTGAAAACTCTACTCGAAGAAGCAAGAAGAATAGGAGAAGTAAGGAATCTCCAAATGATTAAGAAAGAAGAAGATTGTGAGAAACTTGAACAAGAAGTTGTCTCATTGAGGAAGAGCTTAAGAAACTCTCAAGTGCCAAAATACTTAACACATATTGGATGCATGGGTGAAACTTCATACAAAGAAGGTTAAAATACCAACAACAAGGTTGAAGAAACATCTACACAGACAATTGATGAGAAGTGGACCAGGATACCAGAAAGAAGGAATGATTACAAAAGAGATGAATATCCAAGAAGAACTCCTACCTTTAGGAATCAAAGAAGCTTCAATCAGTATGAAGGAAACTACAAAAGAATAGATCATGAACCTAGATGGACTACATCACAAGGAAGTTCACTTACTCCCAGGTATCAAAATTTATTTCTTGGTCATTGTTATACTTGCAAAAAATATTGTATGCTACAAATGTAATTATCTTGGTCACAAAGCACGAGATTACAGATATATGAATGAAGATGCTCCTATGCCAAATGTCCCTATGAAAACCACGATATGGAGAAGGAAAGAGATTCCAAACAATGAAGATTGTTGAATACCATTGACCATTGAAGAATGTAAAGAAGAAGATGAATGGTACACATATAATGGATGTTCTTCACACATGACCGGGGATCAAGACAAATTCATCATCTTGAAGAGATAGGGTGGAAATGTTGCATTTGGAGATGACTCATCTGCCAAACTACTTGGATAAGGTGTAGTAGATCTTGGAAGAAAAAATGTAAAAGAAAATAATTTCCTATTGGTTGAAGACTTGAAGCATAATCTACTCAGTGTTAGTAAAATGTGTGATCAAGGATATACTCTCACATTTGACTCACAAAGATGAAAAATCAAAGAAGAAGGTTAAGGAAGATTGGTTGCAATTGCAAAAAGAAGACCAAGTAACATATACGTCCTAAAACCATGAAAAATCTCCAAAGAAGAAAGAGACCATAAAAATGAAGTGTTATTAAGTGTTATATGTTCAGGGGGAGAAACCCCATAGAACAATGTTACCTTTTTCCATTAAACTCAGGGGCAGCAACCCCACCTTTTTCCATTGATGTCAAAGGGGGAGAGAAATTGGGATCATGATGAAAGGGGGAGCATGAGTGCTACCATCAATGAAAAAGGGGGAGATTGTTGGAAGATTGGTTGTTGTCATTGATGTCAACCCTAGTCATTGGTTTTGGACCCCAAGATTAATGAAGGTATTTGGACATGAAGGACAGTGCACATGCAAATGCAACACCCATGGATGGATAGTATACATCATGTTGCTTCTAGTGGTAGGTGGCACGTCACATGGATTCTAATGGCTGAGTAGAAATAAATTTTTGAAGATGGAAAATTGAATTGAAGAAGGAAGTACAAGTCGACCCTAAAGATAATTAAAGAAAATAATTACAAAATAAGAAGTGTCAGGTCATCCCTAATGTTAAAAGGAAGTGACATAAAGGGTATAAATACTTATAATTATACATTCATTTTATACACATAATTTTTTTAATGAACAAGGAGATATAAGTCGAATTTCAAAGGAAATCTGAAGTAAAGAAGACCGAATTTCAAGGGAGGATGAAATATCTTGGTCTTGTGTTCTAAGGTATGTTATTTATAGGTCATATTACCATTTTCTCTATAACTTTGTTTCTGGAAAAATTCAGATGGTGAAATTAGGATGCTAATGAGAAGCATATCTAGGTACCTGTGGTAAAAATTTCAACACTTTATTCCCTATAATTTTGGAGATACACTCTGTGGAAGACAGAGTTTTTGATTAGTCCTGAAGCTAGTCATAAACAGGTGCTCCGGGTAAAATAGTTATAAATTCTTCATAGAGAATACAAATTAAGTGAGACCAATTGAATTGGAAATAGTATGGGTTTTGGTTTCCTACGTACAAATTTCAGAATTAGATGTTAAATATTGAGCGCGGGGAATTCTGTACAAGTTTTCTCTCTTGAATAACCCAGAATTGAATAAGGTCTACCATTTTCTCTATAACTCCCTTTCTGGGATGATTCAAGGAGAGACACTTGGAGGAGTTTCAAAGAATACATTGAGTAATATTATCTACATGATCAAACTATTCCAATAAGTGAATAATTGTAGAATTTGAAGAAGTCTCAGGAGGCATTATTAGGTTCTATGTGATGGTTGCTTGATGGTGATAATTTAATGTAAAGTTTTATTATCTCTCATATATTATTGGGTGGAAGGAATGGAAAAGGATGGTGATCCAGGTGGATATCAGTGGCCACCCACCTTTTCCGACTGGCTCAAAATAGTTTTCTGGCAATTTTGGCAATTTACTATTTTTAGCAGTTTTTAACTTTCGGGGCCATTTAGAGGGCCCAAATGAAGGTTTTTCAAGATCAAGGTCCTCAATGACTACTAAAAACATTATTGATCCCCCAAAATTAATCCCATCGACAATACCTTTCCAACGATCTATCACACGCCTAAAACAGAGATCGTATGCAAAAGTTACAACCCTAGGAAGTTGATGTACTCACTTACCCAAATGGGGCCCACATGACTTTTGGCGCTTCATCTCCTAGGGTTAGGTTTTTGGATGTATAGGGTTTTTGGAATTCCTGTTTATTGTAAAAAGGTCTTCAGAGCCTTATTGTAACCATCTTCTTGTGAATGCGAGTAGTCGTCACATCTCCTCTCAGAGATAAGATACCACCATTCTAGCGAGTCTTTCACTTTGTATTTTTACAGTCTCTGTACATTTCTTTCATTAATAGAAATCATGTATTACTGTATCTTTGTGTTTATGGTTGCATCTCTAATATATTTCTGATATATTATTGGATATACACGATATCTTTGTGCATTTCTTTATTATATCTCTGCTCGCATTTCGTGCCGAAAATAAACCGGATCAATGGTATCAGAGCAGGCTTCTCTTGATCATTTTTTCAGTCCATGTCCCTGACGAGGTCCAAGTATAGCAAGTTGGGTCTTGAGCATGTCTCTCTTGAAGACAATCACTCTCTCACACCCAAGAAACCCTCAATGGCGGAAGAAAATAAAAATGACAAAGCAGATGATCCTATTAATCTGTTGCTTGAGAAAACTCTCACGTGACAGAGGGACGAAATGATGGAGAATTTTGCCCACATCCTTAAACACCTGTAGATAGCATCAAGCGCATATTCATCAAGCGGCCAATTTAGAGGCACCTCACGTTTCAAGGTACAATTTAATTTTGATATTCCTGTATTTGAAGGATAGATAGATACATAAGCCCTAGAAAAATGGTTAGCTCTGCTAGAAGGTTATTTCTTTGTTCACAATTTTTCCGACAAAGAAAAGATCACTTTCGCACTCCTTAAAGCTCTTCCTCATGTCAAACATTGGTGGGAAACTTATTGGGAGAAAAATTCCACAGAGTAGTCTGGAATATATGGGGCCGATCCCATTTGGAATTTTTTTGTGGATGCGGTAAAGGAACAATATTACCCTGTTGGCAACTATGAGGACCAGTACATGAGATGGACCACACTACGGCAAGAGAAGGGCCAAGCAGTTCCAGAGTTCACCAATACCTTCCATACCTTGCGCATCAAGCTGGGTATCAAAGACTCCACGCGACATTTGGTTCTGAAATACCGTGGGGCTCTACACAGATACATCCAGACTAAAATGGATTTTCTGGACATCTCATCACTCGGTGCTACTTATCGATATGTTGTTAAAATTGAGCAGAAATTTAAGCACTAGAACAAATGGGAATTCGGGTATGTAAATCCGCAACAACCAAAGTATGACAAAGATGACCCTAACAAACAATATCCTAAAAACTAGTCCAATACATAGGGAAAGAAGGGTCACGGAAAGACAAAGAAGGACACCGAAAAATGATGCGAGTTCCACAAAATCCCCTTTCACAACACCGATGAATGTCTCTCAAAACAGTCATTGGTGACTGAGATCAAAGACAAAGAACTGAACCCTGATTCAGAATCTGATTCTGAAAATAATGGTAAAGGACAGATCATTGACCTGGACCCCACTGCTATTGTCATGACTACAACAATTCAACCAGAAGAACCAATAGATCCTGAATAAGGGGAACGCCTTTTTCATTCACAGATGTGGGTGAAGGGGACCCCGTTGCATTTTATTGTTGATAGCGGAATCCAAAAGAATCTCATCTAATCAGAGGTCGTCAAACAGTTGGGATTGTCGACAACACCACACCCTCAACCATACAACATCGGGTGGCTTCGCCAAGGACGAGATATCTGTGTTAACCAACAATGTCGATTGTCATACAGCATCCAACCCTTGAAGGATGAGGTATTATGTGATGTTGCCCAACTGGATGTCTTTGATGTTCTTTTGGGCCAACCATATATGTGGAAGGACCATGCTATTTATGAGTCTCAACCCCATAGTGTCATTGTTTCTCTAGGTGGTCATATCTACAGAATACCAGAGGTAGTTCGAACTATTGTTCCACCTAAAATGTGTCACAAGGTAGTATCTCATACTACAAAATTTAGCTTCTTCACAATCTGTTCAAAAGGAGAACAAAAGGACACTGCAACCACTACAGACTTGCCCCAAGCACCTTTTATCAAATAGAAGAAAGTAAAAAAGGTTGCAGCAAAGTGAAAAGATTCCTTCTATGCATCATCCTCTCATGTATCCCAACTTGTTGAATGACCTCAGCCTCAATAGGTTTGTGACAAACTTCCACAAACTGAGCAACATGACGTCTCCAACAAGGCAAGCAGCTCACCCAGATACAGATTTAGAAACTTCTTTTCCCTCTCCCTTGGGAACTCAATGCAATGGAGACCATTTATTCCTAAGGAAGGATGATTGATCCAGGTGGATATCAGTGACCAGCTACATTTTTTGATTGGCTCAAAACAATTTTCTGGCAATTTTGGCAATATACTATTTTTAGCAGTTTTTAACTTTCGAGGCCATTTTGAGGGCCCAAATGAAGGTTTTTCGAGATCAAGTTCCTCAATGATATCTGAAGGCATGATTGATCCCCCAAAATGAATCTCCTCGACAATACCTTTCCAACGAGATATCACACGCCTAAAATGGAGATCGTATGCAAAACTTACGACCCCAGGAAGTTGATGTACTCACTTACCCAAATGGGGCCCACATAACTTTTGGTGCTTCATCTCCTAGGGTTAGGTTTTTGGATGTCTAGGGTTTTGGGCATTCCTGTTTATTCTAAAAATGACTTTAGAGCCTCATTGTAACCATGTTCTTGCAATTGTGAGTAGCCGTCACATCTCTTCTCAGAGATAAGTTGCCACCATTCTAACGAGTCTTTCACTCTGTATTTTTACAGTCTTTGTACATTTCTTTCATTAATAGAAATCATGTATTACTATATCTCTGTGTTTATGGTTTCATCTTTGATATATTTCTGTTATATTATTGGATATACGTGATATCTTTGTGCATTTCTTTATTATATCTCTGCTCTCATTTCGTGCCGAAAATAATCCGGATCAGATGGAGAGGTAGAACCTCTCTTGAAATTGGAGGATTGTATCTTCCTTTTGGAAGTTTATCCCTCCCTTTATAATTGAAATTTGTAGCTTCCCTTGGAATTCATTACTTCCTTTGAAAAATAACTATGGATTATTTCTCATATATTGTGCATGGTGTATTGTGGTGTATTGTTGTAACTCTTCTACTATTGTTCATTTCTCATTGGATATAATTGAATATATGATCTGGTTGAAGTATAACTTGACAATTTTTTTTAATTTGTACTTGATACAGATTCACCCCCCTCTCAATATCAACAAGATCTAACTCCCCAATTCTCTGGCTACAACCAGAAGGAGGATACAACCCTCTATGTTCATCGGCTAAAACCGAAAGGTGGCTACAACCACCTATCCTTGCTCCATCCAACTTCCATGAAATATAAGTGAAATGGTGAAACCACTGCCACACTATCATTGTGAGATATACCACTATAAACCTGTAACAATATGTGCCAACAAACTGTAACCAACCTGTACCAATAGCCTATAATCAATAATGTACCAAAATTCATCATGTACTAGAATTCATCTTGTACCAACAAATACCAACAAGTACACGACCTATATATGTTGCACCTCATGTATGTACATGTTACAACCTGCATATGTACGCATCATGTCTATACTATATCCTGTGTACACCTTCAGAAAGCTAGGGTTTTAACCTTTTCTGAAACTCAGACACTTTGTTTCCTCTGTCAAATCTACCAACAACCTATCACTATGTCCAATCTGTATTTGTTCCCTATCCATACACCATCATACATATCCCTTAACCAAGTGCATCTATATCTCTCTATTCATGTGTCATACATGTGTATTCAATCATGATCAAGTTGAATAACCCTCACATGGATTAGACATCAAAACCTCACTGATATGCAGCCTCAAGCTTCACAAAAAACCTCACAACCACTTCATAACTAAGATACCTCATCCATGATCTTATTTTTTCTTTATTTTTCACTGTTTTAATACTTAAATTTTCTGGGTAGGTACTGGTGTTAAAGAGATTAGGGTTATGGTGAGCCCAACTGAGAAGGCATAGCAACAAAATACAAAGAAGGCTCCCAAGACGGTAATGTAGCCAGACATCATCGAGTTTCTAGCACCCCTAGGAGGGAAGAAACAAAGTATCTCATCGAGCAGGCTAGTGGCTGGCACAGTAGCAACAACAACAACAACATCAGGGGAAAACCTAACATGAGAAACAACCATTTGGGCCTGGATAAGAGATGAGAAGGGACTGTGGGCATGGAAAGTGCTAAACCCTAGTCTTTGACCCCACCTTGATCTAGAGCACGGGGGCCATTCCGCTATCAGAGACTTCAGGGATATTCAACACTTGCGGGATTGTCAACCCTCGCTTGGTCACAGGAACCGAGATAAGGGTGATACAAGATCGAGGCTACATTCTCAATATCCCACCGAGGCTAGCTCTGTGATTGAGGTAGGCTTCCCTCTTTTTGTAAATACCATCGCCATATATTCTCTTTTTCTATAGGCCCAAGATTCAGATTCTATTTTTGAGCTCAAAACCCAAGTTCACTAGGCTATAGGTATTCCAACTAGTTTTCAATGACTAATCTTTGAAGGACAACAACTAGTGGATGGCTCTATGCTATAAGACTATGGGAATCTAAAAAATGCAACTGTTTCTCTCACTTCTCATCTACGTGGAGGAGTTCTTTCCTTCACGCATCCAAGCTCTTACAAGCATGCTGTGAAAATAGGGATCTCCGCTACTTCTGGATCCAAGGATGAAAATTCAGGAGAAAAGGAGATTTTTGGCTCTGCCTTCATTTTGGAGCAGTCCACAAAACCCCCAATAGCATAAGTCGAAGATCCCCACATCTATGGTTGTGCCTTTATTTACCAGGAAAAATCCCTCATTTGTCACTTCAACGGACTTTGGCCCTCAGCCCCTGTGCCAAGAGAATGGATTAAAAATACTTGGGCGTTAGATCATGAGTTGTTCTTTTGCTCCAAAGAGTTTTTCATCATCAACCTTTCCACAGAAGTTGAACACCAATGCGTGCTAGAGAAAGGTCTTTGGTTCTGGGGCAGATCTGGTCTTTCCATGCAAATATGGTTCCTCGACTTCAATCCACTGACCATGACAACCATGACTACATCGGTATGGGTAAGGCTACCCAATCTGCCCCTGCATTTTTATACTCCATCTTTTTTATCTACCCTGGGCAATACATTGGGAAAATTTATCAAGGTAGACACAGATCGGATATCGAAAGGATTCATCAATTTCACCCGCATATGTGTTGAAATTGACCTAAGTCAAGGGCTTCTATATAGGATCTTTATTTATTGGACTGAGGGAGATCCTTACACACAAATGGTTGATTACGAGAACATCACTTTCAGATTCCTCTCTTGTAAGAAAATAGGGCACCTCCAGGCAACGTGTCCTTTATCCCCATCTCCTTCGTTGACCCTTGGAGCATGGAAAAGAGCTAATGGCTAGTGTTGTAACAAATATTAAATTTGACTATGCTGCCCAAGGTCATCTATGAAAATGTGACATTAATCCCTCCAAGGTCTCTGCAATTTGATTTCCTTGGTAAGGATTCCATTCGCTACTTCAACATAGTTGAGGTAGACTAACGAGTCTTCACAGCCATTGTTGACTTCAGATCGGATAAGGGTGAAAGTGATGACTTGTTTGATAAGCTTGACACAAGTAAGCTGAATGCCCATCTTAAGGCAATTACACCTGGCCTTACAGAAAAAAATTTCAGAACATACAACACATCCATTTCTTTGGACAGACTTCTTCAGGACACAACTGGTGGCACTTCTTCAGAGAAGATTGTTGATTATTAGTGTGCAGACAAGGAAGTTGCAATTCTGTGTAATCATCAACAATCTGTTTCGAAGGCACATGGTACCGAAATGGAAAAATTGGAAATAAAAATAGCAAAGGTAGAAAACGAGATTCAAGAGAAGGATTATAAGTTAGTTGTAGTTGAAGCAAAATTGATTCAAGCATAGACACAGTATGGGTAGGAGAGAAAAAACAAAGAAAATATTACATCTGAGATAATGAAAAAGAAAATTATGCGACAGGACTGTTCAATGGAGCTTGTTGTTAAAGAAGAACGAGATAAATCTATATTCGAGGTTTATTGATAAACATGTCTCTTCAGTAGTGAATAGGAACTTATCTCCCGAAACATGCAATTCAGGGAATGCTATTGAGCACCAAGTAGAGGATGTGATTAAACATCCAAAACTCTAGACAGGACTTGGGGGCTTAGGTAACTGCCAGAATGATCCAAGAGCCAACTCTCTTGGTTTCTAGACTGAAGTTTTGATGCTAAGAAACAATGGACTTCCAAAAGGGAAAGCTATCCACAAGGGTCAATGTTCGACATTCAACAAAGCAGAACTATTGATAGAGGAAGGCCAAGGAAGTCAAACCCAAAGGCAGACTTCTAAGGAAACCATGATGTGTACAAAAGCAATTACTGAGACAAAATTTCATGGAAGAAATTCCACTGTCTCTTTTGATACGTCAGCTTCCTTGAAGAGTATGCTAGAAGGAAGAGATTCCTCCCGGAAAAAAGATGCTGAAGCACTGTCAGTCTCGTCGAAGGTTGAAGAAATTGAGCGAGAGCTAGAGAAACTAGAGAAAATGAGCAAGACAGATGGCTTAGAGTTCCTAAATACCAAAGACAATGTACCAATGACCGGACATGTTGAAAATGGCAATGAAAATGACCAAGTGCAATCAACATGGTCACCAATTTCTGTAGTTGACTTACTTAAGAAACAGGTTAAGAGATACCAATCTCTTATAGCACAAATTGAGGATTTATGTAAGTGAATGCATGACAAAGACTCATCGAGAAGCATGTACAGTTCTCTTAATGGTGGAAAAGGAGAGAAGACTGTAGCAAAGGATCTATTTCTGATAGAAACATTCTAGCTTCAACGATATGTTGTAGCAACAAGGCAGAAACCGATGGCAATACAATAAAGAATATTATGTAATTCAGGCACTTCAGACAATGAGCTTGCTCCTCCAGCTGTACTTAATATCAGGGAGTCTGTTGAAAATGCTAAAAGTCATGCCTTATCAGAATTAGTAGCTACGCAACCTTGCTTTCTCGCTGTTTCAGAGGAGAAAGTTATTGAAGCATTTAAACAGGCCGAGGGTTTCAGTTTTAAGATGGGAACAAAAAGCTTTGCAAATGTTTTATGTGTGATTTTTGGATCAAGGAAGGAAAACCTCGATCAAAGACTGCAGTGTTTGATTAGTTTAGGGTTCTCTGGAAAGAAAATTTCGGATATATTGATGAAGAGGCCGACGACGTTGGGGCTTTCCAAGGAAAAGATGAAGCGTAGCATGGACTTTCTGGTCAAAACTGTGGGCCTTTCATTGGATGATTTTGTTAAGAATCCATTTATGTTTGCATACAACTTGGAGACATTGAGGTCTATGCAAGTGCAGGTGTCACGAGTAATTTTAACCTTAAACAAGAACGTTTCTTGAAAAAATATGTTGATTCGAATGCCGAATCTTCATTTCTGCGGGATATTTACTAGAGGGAAAAGATGGAAAGTTTATCATTGACAAGTGGACATGCAATGAATGTGATTCAGTCAAAGAGATTCATCATTGCAGTCTGCACAAGATGGAAGAGAGAATTGGAGCGTTGGGCAACGATAATTATTTCGTTCGGGACATGAACCATTATGGCCTAATTGCACTATGGCGTTCTAATTAAAAATGGTCGTGGTTATATGAAAGCATTGGATCCGCCTCCCCCAGGTCTCCCCAGGTGTCAGAACACCTGGTAGACAGAATCCATGCTGACCAGAAATGCATCATCTGTCTAAACATAGACAGTGTTCAGTATAACGGGCATCATTTCCATAATTAGTTTTACCAGTCGGACTGCCAAATCCATAAACCAATCACCACAACATGCACAACTTACCAGGTACATGATATGCTTGCTGTTCGGTTGGGGAATGAGAGAGCAGGTTTCAACTAAACTCAGGGTGAGTGACAAATGGAGCATAGAGGATTATAGTAACGAACCCTATATGCCAGATTTCGGCTTAGCAAAGCTCGTCGAATCCTCCAATTTTACCAGGTCTTCTACACATGTCACCAGATCTTATGGTTACATTGCTCCAAAATATGGATACACAATGAAGATCCCAAAGAAGAGCGATGTTTACAGTTACAGTGTTATGTTGTTAGAAGTTTTAACAGGCAAACAACCAACCGACCCCTTGTTCCACGACGGCATGCATATAGTGGACTGGGTAAAAGAGACTTTACAGCACAATAAAGACGCTGTGGAGGCTCTAGACCCCAGGCTCCAAGTTCACCCGGATTCCCAAATTCAAGAAATGTTGCAGGCGCTGGGCATAGCTTTGCTCTGCGTTAATTCAAATTCGGAGGAACGACCCACCATAAAGGATGTCACAGCCTTGTTAAAGGAAATAAAGCACGATTCTGACGATGCAGGAAAGGATGATTTCAAGCTTAAACAAACCCAGACAGCTTCAAATCAACAATATTCCCATGGAGCTCGACACAATTCCAAGGAACCATCTCTGGAAATCTATGCAAACATGTCCTCCGAGCTCACCAGGTCTTCTTCCCACTGCTCATCTTTGTATATTCTACTTGATATTGGTCACTGCGATGTTAACTACCCCAAATGAAAATAAGCACCCACTATTTGTTGCAAAAGATATCGCTTCACAACAACCAACAATATTATCATTGTTTAATAGAGATGAGTTGAACGATGCATTTTTTTCCGATGTCTGCATTGGGACCTTAGCAGCTCCAACATATCTTCTCGTTCATTGCTTCAAAACACAAGATTCTGGAGGCAAAACTAGGAGCTTCAATCTCATAGACGGCAGAGTTGCAGCTAACGATCCAACATTTCTTGCAATAAACCATGTGGTGCAAGAAACTGTCATTCGCAATCAAAATCCGCCATTGTCGAAACCAAGTATTGATTATTGGACTTTGGAACGAGTTAGTCAGGTTCTGGATTTAAAAGAGAACGAGTTGAGTAGGCCTAGATCTTCCAGATTTCCCAACAAAGAGAAGAGCCCATCCTATCTACATGGTAGCCAACAAAATTGTAGATTTGGAGAAATACTCTCCTCTAAAGGATTTAAGTTCTATGGATGTTGACGGAGGTTTTGAGTCTCGCGATTTCTGGGATTAAAAGAGACAGCTGAAGCTGAGACTGCAAGTCTAGCAGTTTAAACTATAAAATGATACCAGCATTAGAACCTTTCCACTTGTCAAAGCCATTGGTAGTGGTTCGAGTAGCCTGCAGAGCATACGACAAAACACTTGGCAGTCAAAATTTTCAGAGAAGGTGAACCGTTTTAGATTCCTGGAAAGCCTAGAGTCTCATTTTTTCTTATTAAAAGACTGATGTATGTAACATAGAAGCGGGGGGGGGGGTGCGCATGAGCGCAGACTGGAAGAAAAACCTCTGTCAAGAGAGTTTCATTGTAATGACTGAGTTTCTTGTAAAACCAGATTGGAGTAATAAAGATGATTTGTACTTGCGACTGTGAGATTCATCACGGTCGATTTCTTTCAACATGTTCTTCTTGTTTTCAGTTGTGTTAAATCTATTTGGACTACATTTATATGTTCCTTACTCACAGTTGCAATTGTCTTTACCATAGCTTTATGTCTTCCTTAATCCATCACGACTGCATTACATTTTGTTTTCTTCTAACCAATGTGCTTCATTATACTTTAGTATGACCACTACTATAATGAAAGGATTTGGGTTTTCTGCAATTGTTTATTGCCTTTCTCCTGCACTAGCTATCAGCTGTGTAAGACCAATCTGCATTTTCAGAATTGTGCATATATCCTTTGCTACATCGGCCTTTCCTTTTCTTTCTGCTACCGCATCATGATTTATCAAAACGCTGAAAGATAGACTTACTTTGCCTCACTTTTTGCAAGTTATTTGATCTCTCCTATTGTCTCTTTTCTTCGGTTTTCATTTGACTCCATGCCCAATGGACCTTTCCCTGGTTTAACACCTAAACTCCAAAAATCCAAGACCATCATTTACCCATAAATCTGCCCACCTTTTTCATGCTACTTAAATTCCTATTGTGACATTGTTCGAGAGATCCCTCTCGGGTTGGAATGGGCAGCTCCTAATCCAAAGTGGTTCGAGGTTTCCTTGGGATTGATTTCCTGTAGCCCATTTCAGTTCGAGTGTCAACAGCTAGCAAGTCCCAAAACATTGCAAAAGACACCCGAACCCTTCCTCTGACAACGAGAAGCATCACAAAGATGCACCAACCCCTCTGCCCTCTACAATGCCTTCACAACCTCCAACATTTTCTCAAAAACCAACTGCAGACTAAAAGCACCAGCCCTAGGCTTCCACATAAACTCTTGAAGCTTCAGAAGTCCTAATTTCATTTCCAACAACTAAGCCTATGCACCCACCCCTCGAAAATGAGGAAACAAATGACACAATCATGGCCATAGCCCTCCCCCTAGGGACTCAGAAGTGTCCCCATGATTTAGACAATTCAAATAGTGACAAAGAAGCACCCTCTACTTCAACAAGTCAAGATTATAGCATTTTCTCAGACAATCTGGCTTTGGTGGTGAAAGTGGTTGAGCCTATCAACTCCTCTATTTGGATTGATGTTCATAAGAAAAAATGCAGAAAGGAGCCTTCACAATGATCCAAACCTTTCTCTCTTTCTTGTAATGTTTCTTCTCACTTTGCCCATAGACTCCTCGCGACTCTCTTTTAGTCGTTCTCTCTCTGGGGGGTCTTGTCCCTTCAACAAATCAATGTATCAATTTGTACTTCTTTTTTTTTTTACTGGATTGAATAGAAGGATTCTCATTTAATTTACAAAAAAAAAAAAAAAACACCTCATCCATGTACCACAAAATCCCTCAAGCATGTCCCAAGAAATACAAGATATGCCTTAACACTAACAATATGTACTAATGATAAATATCATATATACTAGCACTATAATTCTATAGATATGACTTATACAATAAGTGTCATACAACTAATAGCCACTCTAGGGAATATCCCCAAACTCCCATAGCCATGTCTCATGTAGAAAACAATATCCAACTACTCATAAAATTAAGACATACCTTTTTAACCTGTAGATAGACCTATTGTACCTAATCATTGTAGACCTTCCTAGGAAATTTATTTCAGACTCTAAGAACCTGACACCCTCAACAACTCAATATTTCATGGATCTTCCAATTGTACAAGCCATTTTATACTGTCATCCCATGTACATATGCAACATCTTCCATTGCATCTTGTGTACACCCCAAAAACTAGGGTTTTCCAGTTTTTCTACAACTCGAAAACTTTCACCATCAATCCTTCGTGCTACCTTAGACTTGTGTAACTTTAGATGTATCAATGAGTACCTACAATAAACCTTACACTATAATAGATATTCAATATGCTCAATAGGTGATAATAGGAGACCCTTTATCTCTTATTTATATTCTCCAAGTAGCTTCCTCTAGGGGTTACCTTCTAACCAACTTAACCCAACTTCCTTCTTTTAGGGATAACCCACTTCTAACCACTTGTCCACTTATAACCACTTTATCCATACATAGTAAACTCTCCACTTCTAGTTGCAACTTATTTGTTTTTAATTATTTTCTTATTGCAACAACTTAACCCATGATTAACTCCTAGTTTCATCCACTTTGACTAGTCAACTTCTTCTATAGGTTCCTAGAATAATTTGACTTCTTTGACATTAGGTTCTCCAACTTCACAAGGCCATAACTCTCTAACCTTGAGGAGTTATGTGACATTCCACATATCACCGGAAATAGCATGACATGTACTATCCATTTAGAATAGTCGTACCTGCAAATACATTGATCTTCATAAATTTATATCTCAAACAATATTTAGTCCCTTAACCATACTATTGCGGATACCATAATTTTCTACCAGACTTGTTGCAAGGATTGACATCAATGAAAACCAACCCAATTAATCAACAATCGCCCCCTTTGGAATTGATGGAAACACTCTGATGCAACATTGAAGTCATATTTATCATGCTTGCCCTGTGACCATCACTCCCCCTTGAAACATGCCTTTGTTCTCTATCTCTCCAAGAAATAACTCTCTATCCATGCATATGATGAATCTCTCCCCCTTTGATATCAATGGAAAGTGTAACTTCCCATCGGGGTTACTCCCCCTAACTGAACTGTCTTTAGGGCTACTCCCCCTGACTAAACTCTTCTTGAAACTGCTCCCCTAAACTGAACTGTCCTCTTTATGGTGCTTCCTCATGTACATCTAATAAATATAATAATATCATTCAAAATTCATTGTGGGGTAGAAACTATGCCAATTTTCTGACGAAGATACTCAAAGGATTCCCTTGGAAGCAGTTATGTAAAGATGTCTGCAATTTGTTCTTTGGTTCCAACATACTCAACGCGAATGTTATTCTCTGCAACTTGTTCATGTAGAAAATGATACTTGATTATAATTTGCTTCGTCATGGAGTGCAGCATTGTATTCTTTGAGATATTGATGTTGCTTGTATTATCACAATATATTAGAATGGGCTCATCATACTCAACATGTATATCTATCAAAGTTTGTTTCATCCATAGAACCTGTGTACAACATGCTTTTGCTTCAATATACTTTTCTTCAGTTGCAGATAGTGATACTGGTGTATGTTTCTTTCTTAGCTAAGATACCAAACACTCACCCAAGTAGAACACTGCTCCACTTGTACTTCTTCAGGCATCAATGAAACCTTACTAATCTGCATCTATGTAGGAAATAAGTGATATATCTTTTCGTTTTGGATACCATAATCCAAACTCTTATGAACCCTTGATATATATGAATATCCTCTTTACTGCTAGAACATGTGATTCCTTTGGTGCTGCGTGAAATTGTGCCACCTGTCCAATTACCTACATTACATCTGGTCTGGATGTTGTCACATAAAGTAATATGTCAATCATTGACCTATAGTACCTTTGATCTGTAGAATTTGAATCATCATCTTTACTTAACTTATAATTGGTTTGCAATATTCCATTCCAAACCTATTTAGAATTTCTCTGATATACTTGGTTTGAGAAATAAAAATGCCTTGGTTGCTTTGAAATATTTGAAGACCCAAAAATAAGGATAATTCTTCAAGTAATGATATTTCAAATTCATTTTGCATATCCTTTGAAAAAAAATTCCTCATCCTCTCATGATCACTTCCAAAAATAATATCATCAACATAAACTTCAATTAACAAAATACTATCTTGAGTTACCTTGATGTAGAGGTTGTTGTCTTCATTTCCTTTCTTGAACCCATGTTGTTGTAGATATTTGTCCAGTCTAGAATACCATGCTATGGAGTCTTGTTTTAGACCACACAATGTCTTCTTCAACCTACAAACATAATATTCATTTTCTAACAAATGAAATTCTTCTAGTTGTTCAATTTAGACTTCTTATTCTAGATCCCCATTCAGGAAGTATGATTTCATGTCCATCTAATACACTTTAATATTCTTGGAGCATGCATAAGCTAAGATAAATCTGATTTATTCCATTTTGGAAACTATGGAAACCATCTCTTCAAAGTCAATACCTTCAACTTGTGTGTATCCTTTACATACCAATCTAGCTTTGTTCGTGGTAACTTGTTCATATTCATTCAATTTATTTCTGAAAACCCACTTTGTTCTAATCACATTCTTGTACTTTGGCCTTAGAACCAATTCCCAAGTGTCATTCTTCTCTATCTGATCAAACTCTTCATCCATGGATTTTAACTAGAATTCATCCTTGCTAGCTTATTCAAAGTTGTTTGGCTCAATCGAGGATAAGAGTGCTAGGTGTAGTTGTTCTAGTAAACAAATTCTTCTTCTAGTCTCAAATCATGCATCTTTTTTCATGATAATTTGATCTGATGGATGATTCTTCTGTATTTTTTTTCTAGGTTTCTTTCGAGGTACTTGCTGTTCTTTCTCTTCTACTTCTAACTGATCTTATTCATCTTCCACTTCTACTACTTTTTCATCTTTTTCTTCTTCTTTGTGAACCTATTCCATTGATTCCTTTTCTTCTTCCTTTATTCTTCATCCACTTGTCTCATCAACCGTCACATTGATGGTTTCCACAACTTTGTTGATCCTTAGATTGAAATATTTGTATGTGTTCATTGTACTCGAATACCCAACAACTATGAATTTGTCCACATGAGAATCAAACTTTCCCATTCTTCCATAATCTCTTTTGATGTGGGATTTTCTTCCAAAAGCTATGAAGTGCTTGACATTTACTGGTCTTCCTTTCCATAGCTCGTAAGGAGTTTTATCACTGTTTTTTTTTAGCATAACTATATTTTGAATATGAATTGTTGTATGCATTGCATCTTCCCAAAAGACATCTTTCAACTTTGAATCCATTAACATAGTTAGAGTCATTTCATGTACTATCATGTTCTTCCTTTAAACAAATCCATTTTGTTGAGTTGTCCTAGAAATGAATAATTTCCTTTCTATTCCATGCTTTTTGTAGAAATAAATAAATTCATTTGAAGTAAACTCTCTTCCATTATCAGATCTCAAACATTTGATTTTTGAATCCATTTCATTTTCAACCATTTCCTTGTATACCTTGAAGTTCTCAAATGCTTCTGACTTCTTTCTAATAAAAAAAACTGCATTCGTACGTGTATAATCATCAACCAATAACATAAAATATTTCTCACCTTTTAAACCCTTTGTTCTAGTTGGTCCACCCAATTTTCAGTGGTTTTTTTGTAGATTATTCCTTTGATTTGAATTTGGTATTTGTTTTATTTCCTTGTTGACAATGCTTGCATAAGGTGTTGGTTGGCTTTGTGATATGGGGAATTTCTATGACTGCTTCCTTTTTTCTGACTTTGACAAGGTTATCAAAATTTATGTGACACATTCTTTTGTGCCATAATGAACCTTCATCTTCCTTTCCTAGAAAACCATTTTCATTTCCAATTTCACTTAATACATATATTGGTGCTTGAAGTCCTTGTAGCTATTGCAACCAATTTTCCTGAACCCTATTTTCTTATCTTGCACTTTTGTGAATCAAACACAAGTTTGAGACCTTGGTCACACATTTTAATTACACTTAGAAGATTACGTTTCATATCTTCCACTTGTAGAATTTTTTTTTCCTTGGTATCCTTGCTTCCAATTCTGACTGTGCCTATTCCAATGATTCTAGATGAGTCGTCGTTTCCAAAGGAAACTAATCCATCTCTTTCTTTTTTCAAGGTTAGAAAATTGTCCTGGTCACTTGTCATGTTCTTTGAGCATCCACTGTCAACATACCATCTACGTTTCTTATGTTTATCTTGTAGAGTGGTGTGCATTCTTCATTTTTATACTGATTCTTCTTTCTTATCCATATTCTCTGCTAAGGTTCCTTTTTGTGACTATTTTATTTATTTTTTATTCTCCAATACGGACTGTCATTCTACAATATTTGTCCATGCGTCCAAATTTGTTGCACTTGTAGTATTCCACTTCATTTCTCAAGGATTCAAACATGTTGTATCTTATTCTCTATGTTTCACTTGGCCTTCTTGAATAACCATTCTGTGCATAACTTTCATGGTTGTCTATGTTCTTGTTATTATCTCTACAATTCATAGACTTATGTCCAAAATGTGTACATGAATAAAATAAAACAAGAAAGATAGTTTAATACCTAGGAGTTGCATATATTCTAAAATAAATTACTCTTTTGAACCCTTCTTCTTCTTGAGGCCTTCTTGTTTCTGACTCTCGCTGATTCTGAAATATGAATCTACTGGGTGGAGTGTCTCTATGATCTTTCTTATAGAAATTAGTGTCTCCTCTGACTGTCTCTGCATAGCATCTTGGTTGTGTTTCTTGATATTTTGTTTTGGATCCTGATCCCTTTTCAGTCTGAATGTATCCAAGTCCAAACTTGTCATGATTTGGTCTTTGACTTTTGATAATATCATCCAAAACTTTTTATCTTTTCTACATGTTTTTCTTTTGAAGGTCTTTTCTCAATGTGACAATCTCTACTTCCAAACTTCCAATGATCCTGTCTTTTTCTTCCAACCATTATTTGAATGCTTCTTCAATTATTTTTTCTTCTTCAACTTGGATTTTCAATTTGGTGATCATATATTCAATTTCTTCGAAGTTGGAACTTTGATATTCCTCTTTTCTTTTTAGTTCTTCCTGTAGTGGCTTATTTTTCTTCTTTTCCTTTTTTATAACTTCTATGGAACTCATCAATTCTTCTTTGTAGTCAACTTCTTCCTCTTCATATTATTATTTGGTTCCTTCTTCATTAGATTCTTCTACTTCCATGAATAAAACCCTTTCTATTGTTGGAAAATTCAGTAAACAGACAGTGAATGCTTGTCATTAATGGCAACAGTGAAGATGACAGGCAAACATAAGACAAGTTCAGAGAAGTGAATGATCGAACGCAGCGAGAGCCATTAGATTTGGTGCAGGATCGTCGATATCCATCAGATCTACAGAAGCTGCGAGGGAGATAAGCCACGGGAGAAGCTCGAAAGGAGACTTCATCGGAGAATCGAGGATCAGGTTTTTGAAATGTCCAATTCACTTGTCAACAGGCACCCCGAAATCGCGATATGCGATTTCATGATCTAATCGGAGTCGTTAAAGCAAGAATGATATATGGATCGTTGTTTTTGTTCATCGAAAAAATGGGGATTGGGTTTTTGAAATGTCCGATTCACTTGTCAACAAGAACCCCGAAATCGCGATGAGTGAAATTTCCACTGAACATGAACCGTCAGATCAAGATATGATCTAGACCATCGAATTGACCCACGTCAACAGACCAGGTAGTGAAAAGTGTCAGACAGATTCAACACCTCAGGAACATGTAAGCAATGAATCAGAGTGACACATGGAAGTATTTAACACGTGTCAAACCACATGTGACGTCAGCAGAGGCATCGGTGATCGGGACTTTGAAATGACAAAGTCACCTGACATCAAAAGTCTCGAAATCCCGAAGGGATTGGGACCGTCCATTTGAGGGACAGGTGTCGAAGATCAAGGCGTTGTCGACATATTCGCCATCGTGAAATCGAATTTCCTAAGGTTGAAGGAAACGAGACATTGAAAGTCTCGAAATCCTGGAGGAATCAGGACCGTCCATCTAGAAGGATGCGTGGCATGAGATCAGTACCATCGGGAAGAGGCCCGACAGGAAAATCATTGATCGAAATTTTGTTCATCAGGAAATCGGGAATTCCATTGACAAGAGTTTTTTGCAACTCAGAATTGTGATTCGTGAAACCCCGATGAGTGGGGGCCAGCTGTCAGCACAACAGCGAAGGAGGATGGTGGCGTAGTGGAGGCCGGCTATCAGAGAAAAGGAGCGTTGAGATTTGGACGATCAAGAATCACGTGGGTGTATGCATCTTGGCATCACAAACCCCGTAGCCCCGACGGGATAAGGCTGCGGTCACGGGTAATGGTCACGTGGACCAGGGCTCAGCCAGGAGGGCTGAAAAGCATCGCGAATCGGGAAATCGCAAATCCCATGGACATAAAAATTATGTCATCATAAGTGTCGAAACTCCGATGGAGTGATAAGACCAAGGTCACGGAGTGATGGTCACGTTGACCGGGAGCTAAGCTCAGGAGGGATAGAAAATGTAAGTGTTGAAACCCGGTTTAAAAGGCAAGAATTATAAAGATTATCTAACGGTGCAGATAAAGTTTGAAACTGATCGGAGGGCTGTTGTTCTTCCTCACATGTTAACGCTTCAGTTATGAATCCATTAAGAGAAACAGACTGATAATGACAAATCGGTTAGAGTTTCAGTTGCCAAGACAGATGTCCTTGTATTATCTATTGGAAGGGGAAGTGGAATCGTCAAGGAAGCATGTATAAATGAAAATGAGTGAGACTGAACTGGGGTGGTTTTTCTGGATGAAAAAGCATGAAACAGTGAGAAAGGTGAAAGGAGAAGAGGCTGAGCATGAAATTTATATAGATATACAGAATGGTATGGAATGTAAAAAGAGTGAGAAAGAAGAATGACAGACAGAGAAGAAGAAGAAGAATAGAATGACAGTAGAATGTGATGCAGAGCTGACCTGTTGAGGAAGAGAAGAATTGCAGAACAATTTGTTGAAGATCAGATTTACAGAATAGAGTAAAAATGGTAAGAAGTGATTTATCTACATAAGTTGTCTGTGTATTCATTATTTGATATTTAAGGGTGGTTGGAAGGTGCTCGGGAGGAATTTTGTCCTCAGAAGTTCAAGTGGGGGCTTGAACATAGGAAGTTGTAGCCTCCATCTGGTTGTAGCTAGAGAAACAAGGGTGGCAGGGTGGTGCTAGGGAGAACATGTGTTCTCTGTTATTCAGGTTGGAACCTGTGTAACTGGAAGTTGGTGCTTCCATCTAGTTGGTGCTAGAGCATTCAAGAAGTTGGTGCTTCCATCCAGTTGGTGCTGGAACACTCAGGGAGTTGGTGCTTCCTTCTAGTAGGTGCTAGAGAAATCAGAGAGTTGGAGCTCTCAAACAAGTTGCAGGTTGTAAAACAGAGGTAGCAACCTCACATTGAGTTGGTGCTCAATTGTAAATGATGTACAGAACCAGAAAAAGACTGCCTATCATTTCGAAGAAGAAGAGGTTTTCTCCCTTTATGGGTTTCCTCGTGAAAATCTGTCTCTGTGTATATTTTATGTGTGACTGATGATCTTTTCTTTTACTATCCATATGATGTATATTGTTAATGACACATGAAGAAAGATTAAGAATGTTTAAAAGGCATAAAATTGTTTAAGCTCACATACAACTGATTCACCCCCCCCTCTCAGTTGTTTTAGTATTTCCAACAATTGGTATCAGAGCGGGTTCCTTTTATTGAAAGGTAGATCTGTAAGCTTAAACATGACAAGTCATGAAGGGACTTCAGCTTCTAAGCCTCCTCTATTTGATGGAACACATTTTTCTTTCTGGAAGATTAGAATGAGAACATACTTAATGGCCTTGGGTGATGATGTTTGGGATGTAGTAAAGACTGGATATACAAAGCCTGTTGTGCTAGCCACCAAGGATGCTAAGTTATAATTTAGTTTTAACGCTAAGGGGATGAATGCTATCTTGAATGGGCTTGTTGAAGCTGAGTTTGTAAAGGTGATGCATCTTGATACTGCCAAATCAATGTGGGATAAACTTATTAACAATTATGAAGGAAATGAGAAAGTAAAAGGTGCCAAACTTCAAACCTATAGATTGAAATTTGAACAACTAAAGATGAATGAAGATGAAACAATTAGCAAGTATTTTTTAAGAGTTGAAGAA
>ML787302.1:241748-273191 GCA_009831015.1 Picea engelmannii
AGTGGCAAGATTGGAAGCTATCAGAATGTTTCTTGCTTATTCTTGTCATAAGAATTTCAAAGTTTATCAGATGGATGTTAAGTCAGCGTTTCTTAATGGAGATCTAGAGGAAGAAGTATATATGGAGAAACCTGAAGGATTTTTATTGACAAATAATCCTAATTATGTTTGTAAGCTGAAGATAGCCTTATATGGACTAAAACAAGCACCACGAGCTTGGTATTACAGACTGGACAAATTTCTACAAGAAAAAGGGTTCAAGAAAGGTACTGTTGACAGTAACCTTTACATTAAATCTGAAGGTGATAATTTACAAGTTGTTTTGGTTTATGTAGATGATATTGTCTTTGGCTGTACTAATGAATCATCTATTCAGTGGTTTTCTAACTCTATGCAAACAAAATTTGAAATTTCCATGATAGGAGAACTGTCATATTTTCTTGGCTTACAAGTAAAACAAAGTTCTGCAGGAATTTTTATCTCTCAAGAAAAATATTTGAAAGAGATATTGAATAAATTTCAGATGGAAGATTCCTCTACAGTCAACACACCTATGGTGGTTGTTTGCAAGTTGAGTAAAGATGATGTCTCACCTGATGTTGATCAAAGGACATATCATTCAATGATAGGCAGGCTACTGTACATCACATCATCTCGTCCTGATATAATGCAAGCTGTTGGAATGGTAGGACGCTTTCAGTCTACTCCTAAACAAACTCACTTGGTAGATGTTAAAAGAATCCTCAAATATCTGAAGGGAACAATGACATATGGACTGTGGTATCCTAGAAATTAGAATTTCCAGTTAGCTGCCTATTCAGATGCAGACTGGGCTAACTGTGTTGATGAGAGAAAGAGCACCAATGGAGGAGCATTTTTTCTGGGTGACTCATTAGTTGCATGGGTTAGTAAAAAGCAAGGATCCATTTCATTATCCACTACAGAGGTAGAATACATTGCTGCTGCTACCTGCTGCACACAGATCTTATGGATGATACAAACTCTTGCAGATTTGAAGGTAACTTACACTGATCCTATCCCAATTCATTGTGATAACACCAGTNCCATAAGTGTCTCCAAGAATCCTGTTCTTCATTCCAAGACTAAGCATATTCCTATAAAGTATCATTTTCTCAGAGAACAAGTTTCAAACAGAATTGTTCAAATGAACTATATACCCTCTACAGAATAGATTGTTGATATCTTTACTAAACCATTAGCAGCAACTCCTTTTGGATATCTTCGTCAAAAGTTAGGGGTTATAAACTCTTGTGTCTAATATGTGCACCTGGTCAAGGGGAGTTCTTATTGAATATCTGGTAAATTACCTAAATGCTTATAGATGACAGGGGGAGTATGTTCTGCAAAAATATCAGTGCTCAAATGTTTCTTCTTTGACATTGATGTCAAAGGGGGAAAAAGGAGTCGAGTTCGAAATGTTTTGGGGACAGAGTCGAGCCTGAATGGTCGAATGTAGAGGAGAGTTGAGTCTGAATGCAAGTGTTTCCATCAATGCCAAAGGGGGAGATTGTTGGAAAATTCAGTAAACAGACAGCGAATGCTTGTCATTAATGGCAACAGTGAAGATGACAGGAAAACATAAGACAAGTTCAGAGAAGTGAATGATCGAACGCAGCGAGAGCCGTTAGATTTGGTGTAGGGTCACCGATAGCCGTCAGATCTGCAGAAGCTGCAAGGGAGATAAGCCATAGGAGAAGCTCGAAAGGAGACTTCATCGGAGAATTGGGGATCGGGTTTTTGAAATGTCCAATTCACTTGTCAACAAGCACTCCGAAATTGCGATATGCGATTTCGCGATCTAATCGCAGCCATTAAAGAAAGAATGAGATCTAGACTGTTGTTTTTGTTCATCGAAAAAATGGGGATTGGGTTTTTGAAATGTCCGATTCACTTGTCAACAAGAACCCCAAAATCGCGATGAGTGAAATTCCGACTGAACCTAAACTGTCAGATCAAGATATGATCTAGACCATCAACTCGACCCACGTCAACAAACCGCGTCAGCTAAGTGACACGTGGCACAGCCAAGTAGTGACAAGTGTCAGACATATTCAACACCTCAAGCACATGTAAGTAATGAATCAGAGTGACACATGGCAGCATTTAACACGTGTCAAACCACGTGTGACATCAGCAGAGGCATCGACGATCGGGACTTTGAAATGACAAAGTCACCTGACATCGAAAGTCTCGAAATCCCGGAGGGATTGGGACCATCCATCTGAGGGACAGGTGTCGAAGATCAAGGCGTCGTCAGCATATTGGCCATTGCAAAATCGGAGTTCCTGAGGTTGAAGGAAATGAGACATTGAAAGTCTCGAAATCCCGGAGGAATTGGGACTGTCCATTTGGAAGGACGCGTGGCATGAGATCGGTACCATCGGGAAGAGGCCCGACAGGAAAATCATTGATCGACATTTTTTTCATCGGGAAATCAGGAATTCTATTGACAAGAGTTTTTTGCAACTCAGAATTGCGATCTGCGAAACCCCGATGAGTGGGGGCCAGCTGTCATCACGGCAGCGAAGGAGGATGGTGGCGTAGTGGAGGCCAGCTATCAGAGGAAAGGAGCGTCGAGATTTGGACGATCAGGAATCACATGGGTGTATGCATCTTGGCATCACAAACCCCGTAGCCCCGACGGGATAAGTCTGCGGTCACGAGTAACGGTTACGTGGACTAGGGCTCAGCCAGGAGGGCTAAAGCACATCGCGAATCAGGAAATCGTGAATACCGTGGACATAAAAATTATGTCATCATAAGTGCCGAAACTCTGATGGAGTGATAAGACCAAGGTCACGGAGTGACGGTCACGTTGACGGGGAGCTAAGCTCAGGAGGGCTAGAAAATGTAAGTGTTGAAACCCGATTTAAAATGCAAGAATTATAAAGATTATCTAACGATGTGGATAAAGTTTGAAACTAATCAGAGGGTTGTTGTTCTTCCTCACATGTTAACGCTTCAGTTATGAATCCGTTAAGAGAAACAGACTGATAATGGAAAATCGGTTAGTGTTTCAGTTGCCAAGACAGATGTCCTTGTATTATCTATTGGAAGGGGAAGTGGAATCGTC
Organism: Picea engelmannii; assembly: GCA_009831015.1. Classification (NCBI taxonomy): domain Eukaryota; kingdom Viridiplantae; phylum Streptophyta; class Pinopsida; order Pinales; family Pinaceae; genus Picea; species Picea engelmannii. The sequence goes on from ML787302.1 coordinate 244,843, forward strand.
AAGGAATCATGTATAAATGAAAATGAGTGAGACTGAACCGGGGTGGTTGTTCTGGATGAAAAAGCATGAAACAGTAAGAAAGGTGAAAGGAGAAGAGGCTGAGCATGAAATTTATATAGATATGCAGAATGGTATGGAATGTAAAATGAGTGAGAAAGTAGAATGACAGACAGAGCAGAAGAAGAAGAATAGAATGACAGTAGAATGTGATGCAGAGCTGACCTGTTGAGGAAGAGAAGAATTGAAGAACAATTTGTTGAAGATCAAATTTACAGAACAGAGTAAAAATGGTAAGAAGTGATTTATCTGCATAAGTTGTTTGTGTATTCATTATTTGATATTTAAGGGTGGTTGGAAGGTGCTCGGAAGGATTGTTGTCCTCAGAAGTTCAAGTGGGGGCTTGAACAGAGGAAGTTGTAGCTTCCATCTGGTTGTAGCCAGAGAAACAAAGGTGGCAGGGTGGTGCTAGGGAGAACAGGTGTTCTCTATTATTCAGGTTGGAGCCTGTGTAACTGGAAGTTGGTGCTTCCATCCAGTTGGTGTTGGAGCATTCAGGAAGTTGGTGCTTCCATCCAGTTGGTGCTGGAATACTCAGGGAGTTGGTGCTTCCTTCTAGTAGGTGCTAGAGAAATCAGAGAGTTGGAGCTCTCAAACAAGTTGCAGATTGTAAAACAGAGGTAGTAGCCTCACATTGAGTTGGTGCTCAATTGTAAATGATGTACATAACCGGAAAAAGACTGCCTATCATTTCAAAGAAGAAGAGGTTTTCTCCCTTTATGGGTTTCCTCGTGAAAATCTGTCTCTGTGTGTATTTTATGTGTGACTGATGATCTTTGNTCTTCGTCTGATGAGGTGTTATCTTCTTTGTGCAAAAGCGTTTCTTAAAGAATTTGTTTTTGGTTTTCTTTCCTTTGTACATTTTTTTCCTATTTGAATCATCTTATTCATTTCTTTTCTTTTTCCTATTGAGACTTTGTTAGCAAAATTACAAATACCATAAAACAAATCAATGGAATTTTACTTCTATATTTATCATTGGTTCCCTTTTCCAGTCTTCTGATGAAGTCGTCTACTTCTTCATTGTCTTTTGAGATGTCACTACTGTTGCTATCTGATTTTTTTTTTTATTTCCCTTTTTCTTTGACTTCTTATATGCTTTGAATGTTGCTTTTTTTGTAGCTAAATTCTCTTGTTCGGTTCTCATTTCATAGGTTGTGAAAATTCCATGTAGTTCATCCATGCTTATTGAATCTATATATGTTCTTTCTTCTAGTGATAATATCTTAGGATCAAATCTCATTGGAAGAGATCTTAGTACCTTTTGAACAATTATAGATTCATCAACATATTCTCCCAATCATCTAATTGAATTCATTGTTTCATAAAATTGTAAGAAGTAAGATGCAATATTCTCATCTTCCTTCATCTTCAGTTGTTCAAATTGACCTTTGTAAGTTTGAATATTTTTTACCTTGAATTTTGCATCTCCTTCATAAACATTCTGAATTTTTTCCCAAATATCCTTTGTGGAGCTGCAATGCATAACTTTGACATTTATTGAATCAACCAAACAATTCAGAAGTGCAATTTTTGCTTTTGAATTTTTTAGACTGAGTTTCCTTCCATTTTCATTTGTTGGAGGAATGACAGGTTCTTTATATCCATCTACAACTGATTTCAAAACCTCAAATCCATGTGCTTGTACATATGTTTTCATCCTTCTACTCCAGAATGCATAGTTTTTTCCATCAAGATGTGGTATTCCATTTTTATACCTACTGTTTCTCTCCATGATCTACCTTTCAGTGGTTAAATTGATTTTTGAAGGAACCTTCTTTGATTCCAATTGTTGGATTATTGAAAGTGAGGGTGAATCAGTAATAGATCAATTAAATCCTTTTTTAACCACAATATATGAGTGTTGTTTATCTTTGTGATAAATTTACCATTATCATTCAACAAGTACAAAATAAATGAACAATGAACAATCATACACATACACATTACACTAGTATTTTTACGTGGAAACCTAATCCAGGAGAAAACCACATAATTATTTTTCTTATATGTCTTTAAGAATTGCATTCATTGGAAGCATCAAATTCCTTTGTTCTCCAGCTGCAACTGGAAGGAGGCTCCAACCCCCTATATTTTCAGACTACAACCTGAGGGAAGTTCCAACTCCCCAATTATATGGTTACAACCAGAAGGAGGCTACAATCCCCTATGTTCTGTAGATACAACCAAAAGGTGGCTACAACCACCTATCCTTTTCCCATCCAACTGCCATGAAATATAAGTGAAATGATGATACCACTGCCACACTTTCACTATGATATATACCATTGTAAACCTATACTAATATGTGCCAACAATCTGTAATCAACCAATATATGTTGCACATCATGTATGTATGTGCCATGTCTATACTGCCGCCTGCATATGTACGTGGCATATCTATATTATAGCCTGAGTACACCTTCAGAAAGCTAGGTTTTTCATTTTTTCTGAAACTCAAACACTTTGTTGCCTCTATCAAATAACACTACAACCTTTCACTAATCTCTAGTTGTGCCCTATGCATACACCATTATACATATCCCTTAACCAAGTGAATGTATATCTCTCTAGTCATGTTCCATACATGTGTATTTAATCATGATCATTTGGAATAACCCTCACATGGAATAGATAGCAAACCCTCACTGATATGCATCCTCAAACTTCAAAAACAACTTCACAACCACTTCATAACCAAAATCCCTCATTTGTTTACAACAAAATCCCTCAACCATGTCCCAAGAAATACAAGATATGCCTTAACACTAACAATATGTACCAATGATAAATTTTAGATATACCAAAACTGTAATTTTATAGATCTAAATTATACAGTAAGTTCCATACAACCAATAGCCTCTCTAGGGAAAATCCTCAAACCCCCATAACCATGTCTCATGTAGACAAAAATATCCAACTACTCATAAAATTAAGAGATACCTTTTGAACCTGTAGATAGATATATTGTACTTGATCACTATATACCTTCTTGGGAACTTGCTTTCAGAATCTGAGAACTTAACACCCTCAACAAATCAATATTTCATGGCCTTTCCAACTATACATGCCCTTTTATACTGCCAACCATCATACGTATGCAACCTCTTCCATTGCATTCCACATACACCTAAAAAAAACTAGGGTTTTTCATTATTTCTGCAACTCCGAAACTTTCGTTTTCAACCCTTTGTGCTACCTTATACTTGCGTAAATCCAAATGTATCAATGAGTACCTGCAATAAAACTTACACTATAATAGATATTCAATATACTCAATATGTGCCAATATCATACCCTTGGTCTTTTTTTTATACTCTCCAAGTAGTTTCCTCTAGGGGTTATCTTATAACCAAGTTAAACCAACTTCCTTATTTTAGGGATAACCCACTTCTAACCACTTTTACACTTATAACCACTTTATATACAAATAGAAAACTCTCCACTTCTAGTTGCAACTAATTTATTTGTAATTATTTTCTTATTGCAACAACTTAACCCATGATTAAATACTAGTTTCACCAACTGTGACTAGTCAATTTCTTCTAGCGGTTTCTAGAATAATTTGACTTCTTTAACTTTCTAGGGGCTTCTAGATAACTCAAGAGGTTTCTCCAACTTCACAAGGCCATAAATCTCTAACCATGAGGAGTTATATGACGTTCTATATATCACCGGAAATGGCATGACATGTACTATCGATCTAGAATAGTCTTACATGCAAATCCACCGATATACATAATTTTATAACTCAAATAATATTGAGTCCCTTAACCATACTATTGGGGCTACCAGACTTTGTTACCAGACTTGTTTCAAGGGTTGAAATCAATGAAAACCAACTCAATGAATCAACAAAATTAATAATTCCAAAACTAAGATGAATCTATTATAATTAATTGCCAAATAAAATGGCTTCTTAGCTCCCATTTCTACGACAAATATTAATTGATCCAAAAATAACATGGTCATCTTCCACACAAATAGGTTTAAAAATTAAATCATATTCATTGAAATGTAAATATAGTTTATTATGTACCTTCAATGAACCCTTTCATTTGTGAATGACTTTTTTCCTTTTTTCTTAAATTGCAAAAGTCAATGAAATTTTCTCTTTGACCCATAAACAATATACATGGAACTTCCAACACATGTCTACGCATAGTACTCTCCATCCTTTAAAATAATTTAAAGTATATAAAATTGAAGAATGACCTAGGAAAGAGGTAACGTGATATCATTATTCTAGCATATACAATTTGCAAAAGAGAATTTCCTTGGAAATACCACGATATTGCATATATTTATGCATATTCAGTTACTATAGGGAATGACCTAATAGAGCGATGCTTTTCAAGTATTTCTTCTAATGTTTGGAAATTTGATTTGTATTTCAGAATCAATGTTTTAGTTCTAAGTCTTACATTGTACATAGATAATATTTATGTGGGTTTTATTTATTTATTTTATGTTCCTTTTTTCTCCTCCATTCCAAAATCTAATACTTTGGAAATTGAAGATTTAAATTTCTAAATCCCATTATGTTTAAGGTTGGTAAATAAGGTTCAATGAAAATGATCCTTGTAAAGTTTGATCTAAAAAATAAGAAATGGACTATTGTCACAGTATAACAGATCAATATCGGCCTCCTATCCTTAGTGGTGTGTCCTACTTTTATTTCTCCTAGATCCTATAGAATACTAGAACAAACTCTGTCTCTATTCAGGGGTCTATCTTCAAAGATAGAAAGATTTCTATGTTTCTAGATCTCCCAATAGATAAAACATGGAATTTCTAGTCTTTCTCCCTTCCTTCTTTTCTAGTTAAGAATACAATCACTAGATTGTCCTCCTTCCCAAAAAACATTCAATTTTAATTTCTTAAGCATTAAATACAAAATATCTTTAATGAAGTTACATTCCACAAATAAGTGATACATAGTCTCCTCACAATTCCCACAAAGAATATATCTTCTAGGGCCATGAATTCCTCTTTTAACTAAGTTTTCCCAAGTGAGAATTCTTTGTTCTAACAATAGCCACATAAAAAGTTTAACTTTTAATGGAAACTTCCATTTCCAAAGATCATTATACCAGAAAACAAGTTCAGTTGCTACATCCTCCAACATTTTAACTTCACAGTCTTTCTTTGCACTTAATTTTCCACTTTTGGTATCCCAGGACCACATTAATAAGTCTTTGTCATTATTTAGTTAAATACTCAAACTGACTAAACCTATAACATATTTAGTCCACTCATCATTTGTGTCTCCTTCCAATCCTAAAACCTCTTCCTTTATCCACCCTGTATGTCTAGAATTTTCCAAATCCATAGTTCTTACTTGTGCGATAAATTCTACTCCTATATCGTTTAGTTTTAAGATAATATTCCTTGAGAGTTGATAAAAATTATGTGACCCAACCATGGGATCAGTACCAATTCTAACATCCCTTCCATCTCCTGGATTCTAGACCATCCAATCATTTAGAATATTTAAATACAATGTGAGTGCCCTCCAAATATTAGAGCCACCGGTCCACTTTCTACTTCCTTGTCTAAGCCATGCAACCACAGACTTATTCCTAAGATATTTATTAACAATTACCTCATTCCAAAGCCTAGGTACCATGAGGCACCTACACAAACATTTTTCTTCAAGGGATTTCCCAAAAGTAAAGATATTTTTTACACCCCACCCCCTAGATTTTTAGTTTTAGCTATCTTATCCGAGCTTATCAAATGAATCCCTTCTTTTTCCTTTTTTCTACACCACATAAAAATGAACATTCTCATTCTAATAATATTGGGTATACTTTTTGGAATCTTGGCCAGAGAAAGCCAGTATACAGGTATACTTTCAAGAACAACTTTAACAAGTGTCACGCTTCCCCCTAAGATTAACCATCTTAGGCTCCAATTTGCAATCCTTTTCACAAAATTTCTCACCAACCAATACCAATCATCCTTATTATAACAGTTTGGTTTAAGGAAACAACCAAGATACTTGAAACCTGCATCTACTAATTTTACATCAAAAGGAAGAATCTCCTTCAATAAAGATAAATCCTTTGTTGTCCATCCATCTTCAAGAAAAATTGATTTTTGTGGACTAAAGGCCATCTCAGTTGCTTTACTGAACAATTCTAAAAGATCCTTATATAAATTCCACCCAACAAATTAAGCCTTCCACAACAAGAACAAAGAGTAAAGGCGATAATGGGAACCCTTTTTTTAATCCCCTTATACTTTAAAAAAAATAATGTAGGCTTGTCATTAATTAATACAACAAAGTTTGCAGAGGTTACACACCCCATGATCCAATCAGCTACTTCTAAGCTCATTCCCACCTATAACAACACAAGTCTTAGGAAACCCCAGTCAACATTGTCATATGCCTTTATCATGTCTACTTTAAGTACCATAGCTTTGATATTTTTAACCTTAATACTATGCAATGCTTCCTGAACTATGTCAGTGGCATCGGTGATTTGCCTGCCCTCTAGAAAGCCAAATTGTTCCTTTGAGATACCATAGGACATAGATGATTTAATTATGTTGGCAATAATTTTTGTAATGATTTTATACATCAGGTTACAAATTTCTATAGGCCTATAATCTCCAAAATCTCATGGATTCTCACTCTTTGGAATCAAAGAAAGAAACGTTGCATTCAATGCTCCTGAAACCCTACCTTTCTTTCTTGATTCTTCAACCATCTCCACTAATTCATCACCCAGAATGTCAAAAAAGGCCAGAAAAAACCTTGCAGTCCATCCATATGGCCCAGGACTTTTTGAAGCTTTAAATCCTTTGAGAATTGACAAAACTTCTGCTGAAGTTATAAGTAAGGTTAATCTTTGACTATCTTCTTCTGTGAACATCCTTGGATAATTCCTTAAGATTGCAAGTTGATCAGTTATGACAAGGTTAGGGTGGGCCAAGAAAATATTTTGAAAGAATCCAACTACTTCCTTTTGTAGATCTTGATTGCTATATATCATTTTCCCATCCTCCTTGGACAACTCCTATATGGTATTGATCTGTTTCCTAGAGTTAGCATAGGCATGAAAACATTTAGTGTTTCTATCACCTGATGTCAGCCAATTCAGTCGACTCTTCTTCCTCCAGCTTTCCTCTTCTTGTCTCAACAAAACTATTTTTCTTTTCTCTTTTGCAGAAATCAACTATTTTTCTACCCCATTCTCAAATCCACCAGGATGATTTGAGTAACTTATATCTAATTCTACTTCCAACTTAACCAATTCTTCCTTTTCTTTTAGATTTTTTTTTTTTTCCCAATTAAGCATCATGATCTTGAGTAACTTTAGCTTTTTTACCAATGAATCCATAATATTTAAGGTCATTGTTCCCAATAGTCCAACCCAGTTGGACTTGACAAAATTTTACAAATTATGTCTCATCCAACCAAATAGAATTAAACTTAAAGGGGAAACTGACCTCTCTATTATCTTTTTCCAATTGTAGAATTGATGGCATATGATAAAAAATATTTAGATTACACACTACAGATCTGTATCTAAATCCTATGGTCACAAGGTCCTTAGAAATTATAAATCGATCCAGCCTCCTGGCAATAAAATCCTATCCTCCTCTACCATTTCTCCATGTAGGCAACAATTTTAATGGTTCAACATCCACCATCCCCTCCTCTTGTAGCAACTTACTAAAGTATGGTTGTAAAGGATATACTCTAGAATGCTCACCCCAAACCTCTCTGAATGAGGTAGTGAAGTTGAGATTGCCCCCCAGGATTAAATTTTGATCTTTGAAAATACCTTTACTCTTGATAGCCTCCCAAAAGACCTCTCTGTCAGAATACGGACCATAGAAGTTGATAACCTTCAAATTTCTGTCAAGGTGTTTTACATGTCCCTCCAGTAGAATCCCTGCAGGAATCAAGTAAGAAGAAAAATCATCTTTCCTTGGATTCCATGCTGAGATCATCCCACCAGAGAGAACTATGGAGTCCACTCCACCAAAAAACCAGTGTGGTAACAATTTAACAAAAATATCCCTTGCTTTTTCCACCACAACCATAGTTTCATGTATAAGCAATACATCACGTTTCACTAAATCTAAAATTCTTTTTAGGGCTAAGTACTTGGAGTTTCCCCGCAATCCTCTCACATTTAAAGTGGCCATAATCATTTTTTTACTCTTTCCAAGGATTTTTGTGCTCTAAGCACCCTCAGACCATCAACCACTGTGTAACAATTAGACTCACCAAGATGCTTCTCATTCCCTATATTCCTAACACTTATAGTATTTAAAGGTGAGAAATCTTTTTCGAGACCTTCACATACAACCCCTTTTGTTAATGAATCCTTGCTCCCTAGACTGTGTGACATAGGTTTCACATGGATCATCTCTTTACTCTTCTTTCCCATAGGCTTTTGTATTAACTTCCCTCCATCAAAAATTGACAAAGGTGTTCTGGCGAGGATCTCTCTATAAGACGACACATGATCAACAATAAATTCTTCGATCTTAGTCAACACAACTGGGTGATCCCTTTCTCCACAGAATTGTTCTCCTGAAATATGTGATGAATCCCCTCCCCCTGTTTCACAATAACAACAGATGGCCCAACCTAAGAAAATCCATGGAAAGATAGACAGTTTGAGCTCTATGGGACCCCTACAAAAGCTCCAGGCCCTGCATTCATAGAAATGGTAGATATTGTGAAGCATTTGTTGGAATCAATAGGTTCAGAGCCAATATGTGGGACAATTCCCAAATCAACAACCTCCATGCTCCCTCAAGTATATCTCCCTTCCAAAGATACACACCCCTCTCCCATATGAACCCATCTACCATATGATAAATTAAGCTCCCCCCCAATCCCCCGAACCTTTAGACTATCATCCTCAAAATTGTGGATCTCTTCCCCCCCAATCACTAAACTCTTAACTATCAAGTTTCCCATATCCCTCCCTAAGTCCTTCCTCCCTTTGGGACATAAAAATTGTGATAGAACCTCACTATCCTTCATTTTCGACATCAAAGGGTCCTCACATACAAGATAAATACTCGACCCAAAACCCTCTAAGGATACTTTGACTAACTTTAATGACTTCAATCCTACATTAATTTTACATTCCTTTAAACTGGAATAAGGAGAATTAATGACAAAAGGTAAAGTATTGTTGGGCTTACCCATAGGTATATCGTGATCCACTGTCATGAAGGAGTTGTGTTCAGGCCAACCGTCTGTAATCATCCCCGAATCAACAAGACCAGTTTTTCCAAGATCTACATAGCCATCAAATACCTCTTCCTTACTCTGCCCCTGACAATGGTGCCTTAAATGGTCTATCTTCTTGCACACAGAACAACTAAACAGAACCCCTAGGAAATCTAGGTGCTGCATCACCACAGTACCACGCCAATCAATTTCTATTTCTACCGACAGACCTTCATGTAAATCCACCTCCACCAATATTTTACCCATGCACCTATCATATCCAGAGAAAAGTTTTGGATCTATGCATAAAAACTTCCCTATCACATCCCCTGTCTCCTTTAGCACTTCCAAATTCCACAAGGAGAGCGACCATTTGGGCAAAAGAACCTAGATATGTCTATATCAAATATTTCCCTTCTTTGGATTAAACACACAATGCCATTTTTTTCTCATAAGAATTTCTCCCTTGACCATCCACACTTGCTTATGAATCCACACTGCATCCTCCAAGGATTTGAAAACGAAACAATACCACCCTTTAATCATGATAAAAACATCAGGAATATAAACCAGATCTAGGTACCAAGTATCCTCCACCCAACTATGTATTTCTCAAGCCTCTATAGCCTTATAAATGAATCTACCTACAAGCCCACGCGTAGAGAGTAATATTATCTCCTTCATCCCTATGTCTCTGCCAAGTGTGACCCTTGGCTTTACCTTCTTGACTTTCCAAGCCTTTGTAAGATCTTGTATAAAACCTCCTTTCTAGCTCTGTGCACCGCGCCAACTCCCGTCACCTCCTTCCTCCTGGCTTCCTCCACCACTTCATGCAGATCATCTACCTCCCTTAGCATCCAATCTTATTCCCTATACCTTACCTTTTTTGGTCTGACCTGTAGTCCCCCTCCTACACCAGTCAGACTTTCTGGATCGCTGTCTGCTAGAAGTTGCCTTCCATTACCTCTCGTTGTCGCCCTACTAGTTTATTTGTCTACCAATACCTCTAGTGAGTTTTCCGAGTGAATGTTAATTGACGTACCTCCCCACACCTCACCCTTCTCAAGGCTAGCATTTAATACATTCTTTACTACACCATCAGAAAGACCATTCACTAAAGCACCAACTATCCTTATCGAGAAACGTTCCTCCTCTTCAGCCACGAAAGGACCACCCCTTACATCATCCTGTACTCTTTCCTATCTATACCTTTGAAGATCGACCTTGTAGACATCTTCATATTGTAGGATTCCTCCTTGAATCCACCAATTATCCTCTGCCAACCTATCAAGAAGTATTTCCACCTCACTTGCCATCCTAACCCTAGATACAGTACCTCCTCCATAACATTTACAACCCTACTCTAAGACTATAACTCTTCTCTTAATGTAGCGGTCCACCTACTCCACTGTCACATCCACTAGTCAGGTGAAACTTCCAGTCTACTCGAGGCTCCTAATGAGGAGTTAGCCCTAGCCACCAAACCATGGTAGCCATCTAGTACAAAACCCTAGATTTTTCTCCATATTTTATCTTTATCAACAAATTGAGTTAGAAAAAATTTATTAAAAAAAAATTGGCTCTTTTTTTATTTATGCTGTGTTATATTGTAATCTAATACAGAGTTGGTAAAGTATACATTAAATTTTTTACGTAAATATTTTTACTCTGCTTCTATTTAAGCCCACGCAAAATACTAAAATGTCAATTTTAAGTTTTTTTGGGGGGATACAACCTGAGTGGGCCTAATGGTTAAGAACATGTGTTTCCTCTTAAGAGGTCACAGGTTCAAATCCAGAGGGGGGTAGGGTATGTATACCTTCGTAGACTTTAGCAGTCAAATCGCTAGAAAATAGATTATTATTATTATTATTATAAAATGTTAATTTAAGTTTATTAATAGTTATTGTGAATTTATTAGTAAAATAATAAATTTCACTTTAAAGGTTCTGAGAATTTATAAAATGCTAATATAAATTTATTAATATTTATTTTGAATTTATTAAATTAATATTTATTTTGAATTTATTAAAATACAAGATTTATGATTATTTTTTAATATCCAAAATAATAAATAAAATAATAAATAAATGCATAAAATAATAAATAAATGCATTTTGGATATAATGGAAACACAAATTAAATAATATAGTATAACAAAATTAATAGAAATTTAATGTTGGATATAACTAAATAAAACAAGAATCAAAGTTATATTGTTAAATAAAGTAAAATTGAATAATATATGTTATTGAATAATATGTTAAATCTGTTATTATTTTCATAAATAAATGGCCAAAATCATAATCTATAATTAAATGTTACAAGATATTTTAATGTTTCATAAATTTATAAAATAATGTTATTATAAATATCAATATAATAATAATTATAATATATTTTATTCTCTTCTGGATTTGAACATCTGACTTTTTAGGAGGAAACAGATGTTCTTAACTATCAGGTTCACTCAAGTTGTATCAAACACTCTTGACGTATAATATTATGCTAAAAGTTGTCTCTGTGGTGTAGCACTCCATAAGTGAAGTCACATATGGGGACACCTCAAATCCAACCATGTTAAGGGATGGTGGAAATCACAGATATTTAACTAACAAAAGTAATTTAATAAATTGATAATTGGAATGGATTTAAGCTAAGGTTCTTTACATAAAGAATAAACAAAGCTTTATTTGTAAACATACATAAAGACTTATAGTATAAGAAGTAAGATAAACATTATACTTGTATTGATAATATTTTTTTTTGTGACTGACTACCTTTATAACCTTCAGGTGCGCCCACACAACCCGCAAGCATGCGGCACAGGTAAATCAGGGTGAGAATCAAACTTGAGACCTCCTTTTTACATTTCCTTCCATTTACACAACACTTGCCAATAAGTCTACACCCCTACGGACTACTTGTATGATAATATGAGTTATATAGTATTTTCACTTTGCATTAATGCTTTCTGTTATTTTTAATTTATATTATTTATAGTTTGTAATATACACTTTAAAGTTTTCCGGATGGGGTGCCACGTAGTGATGGGAGGCCACACAACCCTCCCAAGACTCTAGCCATAAATATGGTCATTCGTCGCCCTTCACCTCAATCTTGAATGGAGGGTGACAATTATTATCCACAGAGAAAGGGAGGACAACTCCCTCGAGTTTGGTTAATGGAGGTTCTAAGGATTAATTGCAGGAGACGAGTGTGTACAACAGTCATATCTGCCCTGGGGTTATCTCTCCCTCTTGGCTTGGACTGGCATTATTTCTCCTTCGAGGTCTGCCACCCTTCATGCTCTGAGAACAAGACTATTGTGCAGTCATTTCTCTTGGTAGTAATTTAGAGAATTCTTAGCCCTCCTGGCTTAGCCATGCCAAGAGAGAGGGGCAGGCCAAGGCGTAGGCCAGCCTGGTACAACTACGCAACCCAAAAAAGATGACTGCAATAGATGGAAAGGGCCCTATCCATTGTCAAGACTCGGTGCTTGGAGAAGCCATTTACTCCATTGATGGCCTATGTCGAGGAGGAATTTTTAGAGGAACCCATCCAGGTTCCACCAAAATCCTTACTCTTCACAGTACCAGATGAATTACAGTTTCCTAGCATCAATACATCTAGCAAAAAATGCCCAGGATTCCATGGAAGGCACCATCTACCTAGTTGAGTAGCAATTCCCGAAGGAATTCCTCCACAAGGTTCCAAGCGTCTCAATCCAGGACAACATTACCAAAGTTGAAGAAGAGACAGAGGTAGTCAAGAAAGAAGTAATTCCCACCATGTAGGAGAACCACCCAGTCTTAGCACCTCCAACGTTCACTGCAATTCATGAGTTCAACCTAACTCTGTGACCTCTCTTTAGCCTGGAGTAGCTAGAGCTCATATTTGACCTCATGATCCGCATGGTGAACCAGATCCATCGGGACACCCTCATAAGACAACAAACCGACATGCTCTTTGACGCATTCTCGAATGCGCCAAAAAAACAACGTTCTCCGACCTGTGCGAAGCCCTTTGTGATCTATCCTAGTGATGAACCTCTCACCAGAGCTCCGGACGACATACCCCCAGGTGTCAATGATTAGTTTTTGGTTCTTTGTAAATGGTACTTTGCACAATTCTTTCCCATCTCTCTGTACTGGGAAGTTGCATAATTCCTGTCTTGTTTTCTTTTTTCATAAGTTGCTAGTTTTCTTTAGTTTCCTATAACATAATTGTAAGGACAAACATCTTCCACATGCTCTGGTTTTCAATTGACAGGACAGATGTCAGATGGTTTTTTAAACTAAAAGTATAACAGTCAACCACCTGTTCCAGTTTCCACTAATTTGACAAAACACATGGCAGACCAATGACATATGATTTTTTGTATCATAACAGACCAATGACATATGATTTTTTGTATCATAACAACAAAGTAATAGGAATTACCCCATTTTTATTTAATTTTTATTTAAAAAAAATATATACACTTTAAAGTTTATTAATATTTTTGGACTTTATCCATATACTAAAAGTTAAGTTTATTAATATTTTTGTACTTTATCTATATACTAAATGCAAAACATATATATATATATATATATATATATATATATATATATATTTTAAAAGTTTAAAGTCAAAAGATATATTTTTCCTTTTTTAAAAAAGTTTAAAGTCATTAATATTTTTTAATGTATTATCTTTTTCACTATAAATAAATTCAAAGTTAAATTCATTAATATAGTTTAACCATATATACTAACAAAAAAAACAGCAATCGCAAGCTAGGGTTTGGATAGTCGTGACCATAGCAGAGGACAACATGAGCACCAAAGGGGGGGGCAAGGGTTCCCCCTCATACAAACAGGTAGTGGTAGACAGAGGGGAAGGGTCAAGGGGTGCATTTTTCAAGGCACCAGTGACAGGAACCTCGGGTTTAGACCCAAAAAAAGGTCAGGAAAGGAACCAGGGAAAAAGGGAGTGCATGGAAGAGGAAGCCAGAGAAACCCAGAAGGAGACACAAGACACAATGAAGACCAACCAGGCAGAAGGGTGCAACCCATGCAAACCCAAAACAACAATGATACCCAAGGTGATACTGGAGGATCCAAAAACACAACTCTATAGGGATCAGATGAAGGCGCATGGACTAATATGCAATTTTATGGGCTTGTGGCCCACCGAACGAATGTTGTGCAACTACATCAAATATCACTGGAAGCCAAATGGGGAAGCGGAGCTCCATCTATGTTCAAAAGGCTTCTTCACAACAGTGTTCATAAACCTGGAGGATAGGGATAGAGTCTTTGAAGGAGGGTCATACTTCCATGCATCAACAGGACTATACATGCATCCATGGAAGGAAAATTTCTCCCCAAAAAAAGAGACCTTCAAAAAGGTGTCAATCTGGCTGAGATTCTATTCCCTACCTTTAGACTACTGGTTACCCTCTACTTTCAAAGAAATAGGAAACAAACTGGGGAAATATATAAATACCACAGAAGCCACCCTAAAAGGGAGATATACATCTTATGCAAGAATATGTATAGAGATGGATGTGTCGGGAGCACTCCCAGAAGCCATAAGCCTCGAATTCAGGGATGAGGAATGGATCCAAAACATCGATTACAAAAAGATCCCTTTCAGATGTAGAAGATGCCATGAACATGGTCACCTGATCATGGAATTCCCTCTTAATAAAAAATAGGAAGAGGAAAAACCCAAACCAAAGAAAGATGGGGATGGGTTTGTAAAACCAAATCCCATAAGAAGAGTAAATCCCCAACAGAAAATAACTTAGAGATTCAGAATAAAATGGAAGGAATGGATAGAACTAATAAAGGGGCAGAAGATGATAAGGATACTACAAAAACTCAGGAAGTCAAAGAACAAACAAAAAACGAGCACACCGACTGGCCAAGTAACTAGAAGGAACAGGGGAGTTGCGCAACTCTGATGGATGGAGGAATCATAGACGAAAACACCCCCATGCAAGAAGCAAAGGGAGATGTGGAAATGACCCCAAGCAAAGTAGGCACAAAATATCCTGAACTCAAAGACCTTGTAGAAAGGGAAGGGATAGATCTCACGAACATACTGGAGCAATGGAAAAGACAGGGAGTAGACAGTGTACCAACATAGCAACTTGACCGCATCCAGTACTTGTTCCTCCTAAGGGAGGAAGCCAAAGCTAGAGGCCTAAAGTGTACACATGGGGAGATTGGAAACCTAGGAGTCAGAGCCGACGAGGGACAACCACATCTCTCACCCAAGTAGACATGGAGAAAAAAATGCAAGAAATCAAATAATGTAGCCCTACATGAGCTTGGAGTGCTACTGATAAACTCGAGTAAGATCAAGAAACTCTTCCCCAACTCCCCCCCACATATTTAAATGAAGGTTATAACTTGGAATATAAGAGGCCTAAACAACCCAAAGTAGCACCAAGAGCACAGGACGAGAATTTCTATAACAACATCGTGAACCACACTAACCGCACTAACTGTCATAGGATGAGGATCCCTAGCCGTCACCTTCTCCGAGTTGTGAGAATGAATCCTTAGAAATAGACTAAAACAAGAACAACTGGATCTATGTTTTATTCAAGAGACAAAATGTAATACAGACATAATGGAAATAATCAGTCAACAACAATGGAACAAGTAAAAGATGATGGCTACTGGAGGCCACCAAATGGTAGGAGGTATCCTCACCCTGTGGAACCCACAAGTACTAAGCCTAATAGCAGTTGAAGTGACCAAGCATACCCTTACGGTTCGCATGAAAATCATTGGGAACACAGAGGTGATTTTTTGCACTAATGTGTATGGGCCCCATGTGTCAGAGGAAAGGAGAGGAATGATAAGAGACCTAGAATATCTTAAAAACTGATCCAGCAACCTCCAATGGATCCTAGTAGGAGAATTCAACATCATCACGTCACTTGCGGAGAAAAAGGAGGCACGAGAAGATTGGATGGAAGATGCGGAAGAATTCTCAAAGTTCATAGACACAGGGGAGATGGTAGATCTGAAAACTAATAATGGCTAGTTCACCTGGAACAATAAATGGATGAACCAACATCAGGTAGCAACAAGACTCAACAGATTCCTAGTATCAGATTCAATCATTACGCAGGGGCTAACCTTAGATTGAAACATCCTTCCCTGGGGGGGATCTAATCACTAGCCAGTGCAACTGGAAGCAGGCTTCCAGACCACACCAAAGAACAAACCTTTCAAATTTGAGAAATTCTGGATTGAACACTCGACATTTAAGGAAAGAATAAAACAGTGGTGGCAAGAGGAGCAACCAGAGCAAGGGAAAAGGATGTTCAAACTCTATAAGAAACTAAAACACATCAAATATAGTCTCAAGGAGTGGAACAATGACACTTTTGGGAATATAAACCAAGAGAAGAACAACATTGAAGAAAAAATGAAAAAACTCCATGAAACCTGCATTTCAGAGGGCTACACGGAGGAGAGGAAAAATGAAGAGATCCATATGACCCAAGAATGGGAAGCGCATTTCCAACAAGAAGAAACTCTTTAGCGACAAAAGTTTCGGATTAGACGGCTAAAGGAAGGAGAAAGGAACACCAAGTTTTTTCATAGAACAACCATGGCCAGAAGAGCCCATAACAAAATCCTGAAGATTAGGGACCAGGATGGAATAGAGAGAGATTCACATAAGGACATGGAAACAACTCTGGTAAACCACTTCCACGGGAGAGCCCAGAAACCCAACTAGTACAGAACGAAGACCATACAAAGGATAATCCATCATATTCCTCTCCTGGTCACTGAAGAACAAAATAACCACATGAACAAGCCCATTATGAAGGAGGAAATTGACCAAGCACTCCAGGAAATGCCCAATGGAAAATCCCTATGCCCAGATTGTTTCACAGTGGAGTTCTTTAAAGCCTGCTGGGAAATCGTCAAACACGATGTATATAGGGTAGTGGAAGACTCAAGAAGGTTAGCCTCCATTCTAAAAGTGCTAAATGCTACAATGATTACACTTATCCCCAAAGAGAATGAAGCCAAAACCCCTGATCGTTACAGACCTATAGCGCTGTGTAATGTGGTGTATAAGATAATATCCAAGGTTATAGATAATAGATTGAAGCCACTCCTACCTACACTGGTCTCACAAGAACAGGCAGGTTTCATGGAAGGAAGACAAATAATGGACAATATCATCCATGCCCACGAACTTATTCACACCCTGAAGCTTCAAAAGAGAGGGGGAATGATAATACAACTGGACCTAGCAAAATCTTATGACAAAATTAGTTGGCACTATATGATCAAGACCCTGGAAGCCTTCTGCTTCACCCAACATTGGATCAGTTGGATAGCCAGCCTAGTATCCACAACAAGATACTCACTACTAGTAAATGGATCCCCTACCAAATCTTTTTGGCTCATGAGAGGCATCAGACAAGGAGACCCATTGTCCCCTTTCCTATTCATTCTAATGATGGAAGGTCTCAATTGAAGCATAAAAAGCACAACAACAACAGGGGAAATAAATGGTATCAAACCCTTTGAGAATTTCCCTACCTCCACACACCAACAATTCTTGGATGACACCTTACTTCAGTGCATACCCATGGTCAAGGAAGCAAAAGCCTACAAATGAATCTTAGATGAGCTTGGGGAAGCTTCGGGGGTAGCGATCAACCAGTCCAAATCTATGATCTTCTTCTTTAATACTAACCCTGCAATCCAAAGAAATTTGGCAAACATCTTGGGCTTTGAATGAAAATCACTCCCAACCAAGTACTTGGGCATTCCACTTACAGACAATGCTTACAAACTGTCAACTTGAGAAGGAATAATCAACAAGCTACAAGATCAGGTAAAAAACTAGATGTACAAATCCCTCAACCTAGCCTGAAGACTTATCCTAACCAATTTGGTTTTGCAAGCTATCCCAACCTTTATGATGTCTGTTTTCCCAACCCCCAAGGGGATACTAGAAAAAATAAGAACCATAAAAAGGGACTTCCTGTGGCAAGGTACGGAAACAAGGAAAAAATGGGCACTGGTGGCATGGGAGAAGGTCTGTAAACCAAAAAGAAAAGGAGGCCTGGGGTTACATGACCTGCAAGTGACTAATGATGCCTATGGGGTGAAACTTTGGTGGTGCTAGGTTAAAGAAACTACTACGCCATGGGTCAATCTGTGGAAGGAAAAGTATGCCTCAGACATATGCGACCGAGAAAAAATCTGCTTCAGAGGCACCAGGGAAGGTTCCGCCATCTGGAACCTAGCCTGGCACGACAAGGCCTGGATCCAGAAACACAGCTTTTGAGAAGTAAGAAATGGCAGAACAACCATAGTTTGGGAGGATGCATGACAACATGAACCTAGAATGGAAAAACCAGGCTAGGAGGAACTACAACATGAGCTGATTGCGCAAGGCAAAACCAGAGTCTACCATTACCAGAAACAAGAAATAGATTGCAACAAATGGAGAATCTGGAACATTCTCACCCCACAAAATAGAGACCGAACCACAACAACAGTAAAAGAGGTGAAGGAGGAATTGGGGAGACGAAAAATTGCAGTCATGGACGAAAATGACCAGCTGAGATGGGGGCACAAAGGCGGTGGGGAATTCAATCTCAAAGAATTCTGACACTATATAGCGAACCAGGACCAAGAAGACCCGACGCATCAATGGGATAAGATCTAGAACAACCCCCATTTGCCAAAAATAAAAATCTTCCAGTGGCTAATACTCCACAACCGAATTCTAACTTGGGAAAACCTAAGGAAGAGAGAATTAATAGGTCCTTCCAGATGTCACCTATGTGAAGCAAAGGAGTAAACAATGAACCATCTCCTGGACGAATGTACCTACAGAGTAGAAGTCTGGGACTGGGAGGTAGGCATCTTCCGTCAGTCCAATAGGATCAGAGGTAATATATCCTCAACTATCAACATCTGGAAAGAGAACTACAGTGAAAACAAAGAGGTGAATCTCTATTGGACCCTCATTCCTGGTATGATCATATGGGCAATATGGAAGGAAAGGAACCGACGCATCTTAAGGAACCAAAGTTGGGCGGCAGGAAAGATCAAGGAAACACTAATCTCCATAACAAGAGAAACAGTACAGAGATGCAATTGCCAAACAGGAAGAGAGCAACTCACAAACCAGTACCTATGAGTTCTAGAGGCTTTTCAACTGAAAGATGGATGCAAACCCAACCAAGTAAGATGACCACTGCAACTACAAGTAGGTGAGTGCAACTGGAAACCACCACCAGAGGGCTCCCTCAAGATGAATTTCGAGGGGGCATCGAAAGGTAACCCAGGACGGATAAGAATGGGAGGAGTAATTAGGGATAGTCAAGGAAATATCAAACGAATGTACACTGGGAGTCTAGGAAACTCAACCAACAACACTGTTGAATTTGGAGCCCTGGAGACCAGCCTTGAGATTTTACACCGGGAAGGGATGACCAACACCATCCTGGAAGGAGATTCCACGTTGGTCATCAACATAGTAAGGAGACTCCAAAATGGTACCAGAGTGGGCAAGATTCATAGGCATTGGCGCTTGGCTCATTCCCTGCAAAACATTTAGTAACACTTGCAGATGGGTATCACAGTGGAGTTGCACTAGGTACGAAGGTCAGCAAATGGACTAGCAGATAGAATCGCTAACAATGGGGTCAACAAGGAAGGACAAGAACTGGATTCCATATGGAGTAACATCCCGAATGGTCAGTTTCGAACAGACTACAACCAACTAGCGGCAAAGGACTATGATGGCAGCCGAAGTACGAACGACCACATCAAGGTTGGAGGTGTAGAAATAATTGAAGGGCACATAGGATCCAGGTAGAATCCATTAGGTCACCACTTAACCACGAGTTACAATGCAGATCCTGGTCACACCACAAGAGGAGGTACGACACTACGGTCCTGTCAATAGAAAGAAGTACAGGGGTTGTCCATGGGAGACTAGAATGGATAACGAGCAGGCGACAAAGGATGAAGACCAAAAGGGTTAGTCGTGGGAAGGTATGGGTACACCTCACCTATGCAAAGATACAGGGGGGGAAATGATTGGAGTACAACATGCAAGGCCAAGGATTGGCATAGGGATGACGACAGGGGTCCTAAGAGCACACACCTTGAAACAGTGAAAAAGGGCCAAAAGGTACACCTTTATGGGAGACCCATAATTACCCGAATAAGCTGAAGTTGGGGAAATCTCATAAAAGAAGAAACATCAGGGATAGCCACAGACCAAAGAGAAGCAATTACAGAGGCCATCCTACATACCAGGAATGGGTGAATAGAAATGAAGGACGGATTCAAGACAAGAACCACCAAAATCAAACCAAGATGGTGAGAATAAAGAATACCCAAAGTAAGAGGGGGACCTAGGGGGAGGAACTTCCAATAAGCATCAGGAAGATCACAAGTATGGAGCAGGCGGCCATAGTAGCCAAGGGTACCTTTCTCATGCAGGTCGATCCAAAGGAAAAAGTGGTCATCGACAGGTGGGAGAGAGAAGTCAACACCATGCGCCAAGGCAAAGCCTGAGTGGAACTCATTCGAGAAGTGGACAGGATAAGGGACACAGGGGCCACCTAGCCAAGAACAACCCTCTACCACAAAACAGTGGAGGAATCCTGGTGCACAAAAATCTTGATAGGCAAGATGAGCGCTGATAGGAAAGTGACCAACAGGGAGGCTGTCCGGGACCACAAGAAGGAGTACATAGAAATTTAGAGCCGCCGCAACAACCTAGAGTCTAGTGAAAGAAGAATAGCAGAGGACCAGAGGAGCCAAAACGATAAAATGGAACGAATGGCAGGACAATTCAACCTCTACCTACGATATGCCCACCACATGGACATCACCCTAGCAGACTGATGCCGAACACCAACCTGTATTAGAAAGACGCCCACGGTGGAGCAGAGGAAGGAGAATAAGGTAAGAAATGAAGGAGATGAAAGCCATCCCATCCTCTTGGACTAGTGCAGTACCAACCCCTAGTTAAGTTGTTTATCAATGTAGGAGCCACCCATGTTCTATATTTTTGTCTTATATATATATGTTAAGGTATAGTTTTTCAAACTAATTTTTGGAGACTTGGTCGGTTTCCTAGGGTGGCGGCCTAGCCCTCCACCCCCATTTTTGTAGACAACGCAACTTCGAGATCGCTGATCTGGTTTCCTTTTTGACAGATCAAGAGATCCCCTTTTTTCCTTTTGTACCATATTCTCCATATATATATATATACTAACATTACATTAATAATTACATGGATTTAGTCACAATAAATAAAACACTTCTATAAATGAAAAAGAAAACGACATGTGAATCGAGTGGTGAAGAGATCTAAAAATAAAAAAAATTATCTCTTTTTTTAAAATATTGACTATCCAATATTTATCAAATTATTATTATGAAAATCTATCTATAATTAAACTATTAAAATTTATTAAATCATTATTACGAAAATAAATCTATAATTTTTTTTTAAACTTGTAATAAATATAATTTATTTATTTATTTTTTTTACAACAAAACACATATTTAGATAATAATTTATTAATTTATTAATTTATAATAATTGGATACATATCATTTAGTTTTGAATAAAATTAACTTTTTATTTTAATACATATAGGTTGGAAACCATTACAACAAATTCATTATTAACTAAATAAATTAATATCATAAATAAAAAAATGCTCAAGTATAACTAATCCAGATTTCCAGATTGTATATTTTAATTTCTTCGGCCTCATCAACAGAAAACCACAGGAGAATATACTATGAAGCTACTTTTCACTAGTTGAAAATGAATCAAACAGATGATGAAATTCACAGTCATAAGGATTTATTTTTACATCGTCATTATTTCAACTTTCAATGACAAAGCCATTGTGTCTACTTGATCGCCGACGTGTTGGCGTGGTTTATTTGTACTTAAATATAGAGAGCGCCGGGTAAATTCTGACTAGAAGGCTGTGGTAATATCTCTACCGGGGACACAACCACTGTTTGCAGTTTTCTTCAGACCAGGAGCGTACTGGTGCACTGTTGAATTCAGCCTTTTTACTTTCTTGTCGCCCACGTTCAAGGATGTTGCCAATGCTCTCAAGGGAATCCGAAATAAAGCCTTGCTGCTTAAAACCAATCAAAGGGATGTGTATTTATAGGCTTAAAACCATGAAATAGTCCTCCTCAATCTCTCCATAATATCTGTAGAAACCAGCAACACTACACCGTTGTCGATTATACACCCAAAAGCAACTATTGATATTGAAACAGTCGCATATGCTGAGACGACCCCTGTATTTTAGACATGGTCAATGAGAGTGGGTATAAATATGTGATAAGAATGGAATTGCAAATCCCATGAGTTCTGCCAAAATGTTTGCTGGAGACAAATAATCTTTGAAAATTTGGGGAGGCACGCATATTGAGATAACCTAAGCAATAGTCGCAAAGATATGGCATCAAAGTCCCGAAATGAATGATGTTGGGGATGAAGTTGTTTAAAGTCCCCAAATGAATAATGTGGGGAATGAAGTTGTTCATAGGAAGTGAGACTTTTACTCCTCGACTAATGCCAATCTATACAAAGTGGATAAGTTATGACGTGGGTGATAAAGATGTTAATGAAATAAATTGTAATTTTCACTTAAATCGAGAAGCTATGGAGGTGATTAAAACGTTTATAATAGAGGAATTTAGACTTATTACCACTTAGGACAAACGTATGACACCAAACACCCTACACCGGTTCAAGTCCCTTATGATGTTCGGCGCAGATCAACATTTTACTTATATCACTGCGCGTGCAGACGAGAGTAAACATACTATAATCTCACAGAAGAGGACCTAGAAGAGATAACTAAAGACTATCCTGCAGAGCTACTTATCCCTATTGACCCCGCTGAACTAATCGGAAGCCCATAGGCCACTCACGAAGAACATGACACACCTAGAACCAGTAGAAGGAAGAAGATAGAAGCGATATAGAACCTGAGTAGTGCATAGAAGAAACTACTTCAAAATCACCTAGAGGAGGAGGTAACGATGAAGTAGATAAAGAAGAGAACAATGGGAAAGAAGATCAGAAGAACCAAGGCGAAGTAACACCACCTAGGGATCCCATTGATGAGAGTGATCCATATAAGAAAAGAAAGGTTTCTCCCACAAAACCTATCTTGCGGAAGAAATGCATAGCTAGTAAGACCAAGAAGCAGACTGTGCTCACGCTCGATGACTTCGACTTCATCATCACAATTGTATCAGATGCCTTGCAAGACATTTTGCATAACAACGAAGCCAAACAAGAAGCCATGTATGATAGAATTGAGACAAAGCTGAGAGGAGTTCATCAAGCCCTTCACTCCAGTCGCGCAGTTTCCACTGGGCCCCCGCCATCAGAAGAACCAGAGTTGGGAGATGAGCTTGCCCAACTCCATAGAATAGCCGATGTGACCAAAGCTCCCCTTCGTCGTGCCCAAGAAGAAAAGGAACAGGCCACAGTGGCCCTGAAGCAAGAAAAAGAAGTGGTGATAGAGCAATGTAGGATTGTATAGCAGGAGAAGGCTGCCCTCCAGTCAAAATTCAAAGAAGAGAAAGCATAAATCCAGCGAGAGAAGGAACAACTGCTCGCCGAGCAGGTTGGAGTAAAAGAAGCAGTCAGCAGAGCACTCCGCTCTGTGACAGGCTTAGAGAAAAAGGAGGAAGACCAAGTAGAGCATCAAGTAGCGAAGCTTGCTGAATCCATTCAGCATATTCAACAGAGAATAACAGATCTAGAGCTACAACCAGTGCCAAACACTCTGCAGGACGTGCGGGATCAAGGAGAAGCAACTACTCAGAGCACAGTTGAGAGAATCAAGACCTTCACCATGGAATGTAAACAACTCAGTGATCACAATGCATAGACTTATCAATGACTTACTAAGGATATTGAACTAAAGACACTGGAGTCCCAATTCCAGGAGGCAAAGCAACAAGAAGCAATGGTACAGGCACAGTTGAAGCTCTTGTCTATAGTTGAAAGAATGAAAGGATCCCAGGAATAGCGCATTGTTCAACAACAAGTCCACGCCATACAAAGAAAAGTCATGGAATTGACTCAGAGGCTCCAGCTAATCTAGGATGCAGCTTGTAAACTGTTTGAGAAGATTGAAGGACGAGGAGAAGAACTAGAGAAAGTAGTCACTACAATTAAGAAACGCTTGGAAGGACCAGTGAATAAGGAAGTTCTTCAGGAGTTCCCTGAGTAGAAGGCCTTGGAGCAGAAACAGGTCAAAGTAGCTTGAGCCAAGCTTGAGACTTTTGAGGTAGAATTAACCAAAGCAAAGTGACTTGGGATGAGTCACACGTGCTTTTTGGGAGCCTGTTGGCCCTTGACCAAGTTTTGGAGATCCTTGGTCAGGTCTGACCTATTTTGGGACTTCGACAAACTGTCGAAGACAAAGCGCAAATTGAAGCAGAGATCAAGAAATCTCGAACCCTTTTTAGGGATTTTTGGGTTTTGTGTTTATGTAACAGGTATGGGGATCTTAGCCCATGGGCTTACCCATGTTTAAACCCATTTTGTAATGTATAAATAGATGTCTAGGAGATGTAAGAGTAGGACGATATAGACATCTGTGTGATTATGTGCTAAGTGCAAGTGATAGTTGTACATTCTCTTTGCACGCTGTGTGACTACTTGCAAGTCTAAGTGCAAGTGACTATAAGAGATTGTGTAAAGGCTTTGTGATGTAACCTAGCTCGGGGAAGGAGGATCTGGCGAGTTGCCCATAGATATCCTGTCTTATGCGGAGTAGAACCTTATGGATCTATGCATGTAGATGATTGACATATGATAATAAAGAGAAGAAGAATTGGTCGACGCAGCCCCAGGTTGGGGGTGAACCATGTACATCTTGTGTTATGGCTGCTTTGTGCATCTTGATTATTGCTTCGTTCCTTTGATGTGACTTATTCTTAGTGTTCTTATCTTTATGAATGTTAGAAGCATATGATATGATAGCTTAGTGCTCGATAATGCGAATAAATACCAGATCTATTTTTTTTAGTTAGGCTAAGTGCTTACATGTGTTGAATCTTGTTGAATGTTGTGTTGCGCTGTAATTAGGGTTTATCTGCGCCGTAGACAAAGGTTAAGTACTAATGAATGACATCTACTAATTTCTTTGTTAGAGTATTGTAATCACACATTTGTTTCCCAAGTAAGGTTGTAGACACTGGAGTCCTGCAACCACCCCTGCCTCTACCTCGGGTGAGACTTCATCTACTTCGCAGGTGTTGCTGAAAGGGACGGTAGTTAGGGTTTTGTTGGTGCGTTGTTGAAGTGTTGAACCCTAGGTCTTCCCCTATGCCAACAAAGCACATTGAATCTGAATAAATAGAAAATCCCTCAATTCCTTATCAATTATCCATTACATTGTTTGAGATGTCCAACCTCTTACAGTATATCCTCGCATTCATCTCACATTTTTCAAGTGACATGTTCCAATTATTTTTTTCCGTTGGAATTCTTTCTTTTTCTAAAATTTGATTTGAGGAATCAAAAATGTTACCCACATTAACACAACCTATTTTGAATAAAAAACTGAATTCTACATCATTGCTTTTGGACATTTTTTTCCTTTTTTCTTTTTTTTCAAAAAAAGTACAACTTCATTGCATTTTACAAAATACCAATTTGCCTCAAAATGAAACTTATGATAGATGTTATTTCCATCTCGTGTAATTTTCCAAATACATTTCAACACCTCTCTTATCCTTCCCTACTCGTTCAATTTTCAATGCTAAAAGGTGTAGGGACATTACCGCTATGTGGTTGTTTTTAAATTATTTGAATTTAAGGAAATGAAACAATGATCAACTAGTTGTCTGTAGTGTTGAATTATGTTCAATTCTACAAACATCAAGAAAAATACATGAGACACAAGAATTAAGAGTCCATACATACAATAGTTTACTACTCTTGTAATATAATAATTATTAACACAAAGGAGAAATGAAACCAATGTTTCAAAGAAAGATTTCTTCCCACTTGGAAGGAAGAAATTTATGTGATATACCACAATCAATGAAAGAATGAGGGATGTTTTATTCATTCACATGTATTTTAGGGAGTCATCGAGACCTGTAGTGTATGTATTTCTCACTTTGGTATTAACATACACCTACCCACTTTGAGGTATCAAAGTGTGACTTACTTATATGATTTGACCATGCATGTACTATCTAATAATGACATTGATACCTCTATTTCTTCATAAGAATCTTGTTCCGTGATAAATCACTCTCCCTTGTGTCACCTTACCTTAGCATAGATTCCCGAACTCTTTGGGATATCTAGCATTTAGGTATGGTCCCCTATCGCCTCCTCTCTTGTCTCTAGCTTTTGGTCACAAGTTTGACTTTTCTAGACCCTTTGGGGCACCCTCCTATTGGTTGGGATTTGTCTTAGACTCCAAACCACTGATTTGGCCCAAATTTAATTAGAGTGATTCATTTCTAATGCTCAATGAACCAAACCCATTTGGGAATGATTCATAGGGGTTCTTTGGGTCAAAATTTCCTTGCCCCTTTCTCAATTTATTGGCATCAAGTGAACTATGGCTTTTGGAGGCCATACAACAACTGTAAGTCACAACTCATAGAATAGAGTGTGTTTTATGGTTTAAACACCTAGGTTCACTTCCAATGGACTACACACTTTTCCCAATGACTAAGTTAACATTCACTTATTCCTTGAGTTTGTTTCCTTACCTATTTATATTTCTTTACTCTTTGTAAAGTCTCTTGAATTCTCTTTGATTTCTTATATCTCATAGGAATAGTTTTGGATTAACTCTCAATATTGATGTAGCGCTTCTACTTCTCCATGTTATTCATCTACTTGGACCTCTCATCACTATCTCCTCTACATGAATCTCTTTCTTTGTTTTTTTATTGAAGGCTTATTTTCCTAGGGTGTCTTAATTGACTTTGCACCCTCTCATACCTTCGCACATATGCACATATATCATAGATGAAAATATATTGTATATGCACATATACAAAATCACTTTTGTAAATTCGCATATATCATATATGCACATATACGAAAGAGCTTTGGTATATGGACATATACAGAAGTGCTTCCATATATGCTCATATAGAGAATCTCTTCCATATATGTGCATATATGGTATATGTGCACTTAAGAAACTACTTTCGTATATGTGCGTATGTGTGACGATGTGAGAGGGCAAAAAGTCAAGCGCTTTCGTATATGTGCATATACATAAGTACTTCCATATATGCGCATATATGAAAGCGCTTCCATATATGCACATATATCATATATGCACATATAAGGAAGTGATTCTATATATGCACATATATGGAAGCGATTATATATAAGAGCTTCTATACATGCGTGCATATACATAAGAAATTATGTATATGATCACATATATAGAAGCACTTCCGTATATGCATTCATATATAGAATCACTTTTGTATACATGCACATATATGGAAGCGCTTCCATATATGCACATATACAAAAGTGATTTCATATATGTGCTTTGGTATATGCGCACATATATGGAAGTGCTTCCATATATGCACATATACCATATATGACATATACGAAAGTGCTTATGTATATGTGCATATATAGAAGTGTTTTTGTATATGAACATATACTGTATATGCACACATATATGGAAGCACTTTCATATATGTGCATATATGGAACTGCTTTCATGTATGCGCATATACAAAAGTGCTTCCCAATATGCACATCTATGGAAGCACTTCTGTATATGCCTATTGGAAACACTCTCTATATGCACATTTATGAAATCACTTCCATATATGTCCATATACGAAAATGCTTATGTATATGCACATATACAATATATGCACATATACCTTATATGTGCATATACCTTATATGTACATAGACATAAGCACTTTAGTATATGTGCATATATGGTATAAGAGCATATATGGAAGCGCTTCTATATATGCACATATACAGAAGCACTTCCATATGTGCACGTTGTTAAGCACTA
>ML787303.1:0-22138 GCA_009831015.1 Picea engelmannii
TGAAAATGTCTCCTTGGTATATATAGGAGACTAGGAGGTATAATTACAACTAATGGAATAAAGCCGACATAAATAAAATAACATTACTAATGTAATATGCCCCAATTAAGGGGTAATGAGCCAATATTAGGGCTTAACATTCTAGGTGGAAATATGTATTCTCCTCCTCAATACCTTTCAAATGAATATTTGTTTTCTCAAATCTAAACTCTTATTTGAAAGTTATGGTTCAGATAAGTTTTGATTGTTTTTCCCAATTTATCCATGTATGATACATGTGTCTTATTTCTCTTCTTGCACATTATGACATACCCAGATCCCAAATCAAGATTCATGGTTTTCTTCTATGATTCATAATATTTCCATAGACTTCTCTTGTGCCTCAAATGAAATTTTGAGCAAAGAGTTATGCCCTTTGTAAGTAAATCAGTGTCGAAATTTTACCTCAATTGTTATAGTCGTATATTTCTCATATGAGCTTTGTTTTTCACTCAAAATATCTCATTGAATATCTCTGTTTGAGTTATTTTATTTAATCTATAGAGATATAGTGTACCAAGCATGTGTTTTTATTCCCTAAAAACATTGTTTAGGGCCTCAAAATCACCCTGCAAGTTAATGACCTTCAAAAACCCAAAAAACATCATAGAATTTTGACTCCTTTTATTATTTGAATGTGTTTAGTGTTTTAACAGTCCTTTAATATGAGTCATCAATCTTGAATCGGAATAAATGTGGGTTGTTTATCCACTCTCCATCGACAATCCAATTTCTTATTGTAAACCAAACTTTACCATTGATCTCCCCAACACTCGATCATCATCCATCGGCCATCGGAGGTTTCTCTTGGTAAACCAAAATTTATCATGAATATCCCCAGTGCCTTATCATTGGCCATTGGAGGTTTCTCTTGGAAAACAAAAATTGCTCGCGGATCTCCTCGACACATGGTTGTCGACCATCGAATATTTCTCTTAGAAAACCAAAACTCCTCGTGAATCTCCTCGATGCCTGATCATTGACCATAGACCATCTCTTTGTTAATGTGGAAACTATGCTCACATGGAATGACATGTAGACACTGACGTGGCATGACACATCATCATGATGCATCAACTTGGATGATGTAGCATGACACATGGATGTTGACATCATCATACTCTTTTCCTTCAATGGTGATCAATCCCTTCTCTTGGAAGTTACACTCCACTAAATATGTAGATGCTCAATCATTGGCCATCAATGATCAGAGTCTTCTCTCGGACAAAAGAAAACTCTCGTGAAATTCCACCAATCCCCGATCCTCATCCATCAGTGATCAAAAATCCCCTTTGGAATCATGAAGCCTTTGCCAAATTCTATCGATCCACGACCATAGGCCATCGGTGATTTTTTTTTGTGAACGTTGACACTTCGATATTTTGTCTAAATTCCCTGACGAATCTGGGTCATCAGTCTTCCACTCAAAATGATCTCATCCGTCGATTTTTCTTCAAACTTCCAATGACAGAAATAATTCCATACCATTGATCTAATTCTTTTCCCCAACTACCAAAATGAATCTCAATCATTTATCTACTCAACCTTACTAACTTCATGAAACCTTAGAAATTTTAAAATTTAACACCACAAATCTCAGTTGTTGATCTCGAGATCAAAATCAATCTCATTTGTCGATTCATTGAACTCTCCCAGCTTTCTTGACCTCCATTAAAACATGAAGTTCGACCTCGTGGGTTGAATTTAACTCGGTAACTTGGTCGATTGACACCATTAAACATCTCATACATTTTTAAGGAAACTAAATCTCAAATTTTCCCATGAATTTGGGGATTTTCACTATGTTTCTCCATTGTTTTTCACCAAATTCACTCAATCCAAAGTCTCTAACAACAAATTTTCCTAAATTCGCATTGGTTCTTGGCCCATATGGGTCCAATGTTGGACCAGAATATTTGATACCACTTTGTAACATACCTAGCCCCCAGATGGGTCACGACATAACTTAAATGACCCAATAAAATTTATGATACTAAATCAAAATGTGGAAATAACACGCAACTTGACATTCTAATTCATTCAATTGTCCATACTAATGAAAACGTAAATATTAATACTCTTAATGTACACAGAAATAACTAAATGCATACAACATCATTCAACCATAAAATAGAAACATGAATGCATCTTTTTTTCTCACAGCAAGTATCATTTAACCAACATAATTCAGAGTAATATGCACAACAAATATATCAACATTTAACACGAATCAACATAGTAAATAAGAACACTTATCTTATAAAAGTACGCAACCTTTTTCATTGGAAAGACGTTCCTCCCAACCATAGCCTTGTTTTTCTACTTCTCAACAACAATACACCCCTGAGATGGGGCTATGAATCCACAAGAGACGGTGGTCCCTAAGGTTGGCTAATGTTCCCCTCTCAACATTCAATTTTCATTCTAGTCCACCAGCTCTCTTCCCCTCAACCTACACAACCCAAAGGATGGAATCCCCCTTCACTGCTCACAATCCCTCATGCCTTTCCACTCCCCTCTATGTCCATCTGTAGTTGGTGATACATTTTATTCCTTATATTAAATTCACATCATTTACATATTACATCATTTTGGCTCTCGGCCATACATTACATTGACAATATACATTATTAGTTTGGGGTTTGAAAATGGGGATGTTACACAAATGACCATGTATACCCAAAAGATACTTAAGGAGTATGTCTTGTTTCTTGGGATAGATACCCAATGTGATCGCCATTTTCCTAAACTCGGTGTTGTACTCTTCCACATACTACCCTTTCCTATGCCTAAAGTGATTCCAATGGATCCATTGGTCCTCTACATACCCAATAGGGTAAAACTAGGACTTGATGAGGGTTTTGAACACCGCCTACTTAGTTACTATGGATCACCTTAAATACTAAGTGTATCAATGTGGATTTCTCACTAGGTTAGTTCATGGC
Source organism: Picea engelmannii (assembly GCA_009831015.1). NCBI lineage: Eukaryota > Viridiplantae > Streptophyta > Pinopsida > Pinales > Pinaceae > Picea > Picea engelmannii. The sequence goes on from ML787303.1 coordinate 2,985, forward strand.
CCTCTAGTTTTAGTGGGGAAAATGAATTTTTTTACTGTTCATCTATATTATGGACACTAGAATACACTTATAACTGTTGCAACCAATTATTCAACTTAATAGCATCAATCTCACCATGTTATGGCTTGATTTCCTCTTTCGCTTCCATTTTAAACAGATATTGTGAAGGAATGATGGAACTAAAACTTGGTTGTTATTTCTCGGGATCTTTTTTCGAATCCTTTTTTGGGTATTCACTATTTCTCAGTTTCTTATTTGATCAAACATTTGAGTTAGAGCCACCAACCTCCTCGAAAGGTTTGAACTTGTTCTTCAAATCCACAATGAGAAGGATCATATTGCAAGAGATATCAGTGACTTTCTCTTCTATCCTCATAAATCTCTCTTATGTTGCATCCTGAGGATTGTTATGAATGGACTCATCCACCATGGCTAGGATTTTGTGTCTTCCTTCTTAAGCCAATTCTTGAATCCTCTAAATTTCCAAAAATATTGCAAAGAAAATTTATATGATAACTATACGATCTATATAAAACTACATTGGATATCCCTCTAAAACAGTTCATCACAATAGATCTTGCAAAGTTCTAAAATATTTTAGTATTCAATTGATTTCCTTATATCCCAGATTTATTATTACTATCTTAATGCTCAAATTTATGAAAATAACATAAATACAAAAATGAAAGAATAATAAAATTAACACACCATCCACACAAATGAACACACTAAGTGTCATATGAAAATCAATATGGGAGAAGACCCAGCCAGAAATTGAAGCCTATATTATTCTCTCTTTTCTTCAATTATGAAAATGCAAATAAAAAGAAAGGGGCACTTGCTATGGAATTGTGGTGCAGGCAACAAAAATATTTTACCTCTCATACATGTGACATAAAATCGAACATGTTTCACACACATACCTCTATAGTATTTCTCTTATTTCTAAAAGGATTGTAAGATAAATTTGTGTTTGTTTCATTCTATTTATGCAAATACTAAATACTTCTTCATTCAACATCAACAAAATTATTACATTGGTACACAAAAACCTTTTAAACACTATAGGTGTTCAACCATGATTTTAAACAGTCTATAACTTATCCAGATTTTATGAGTAGAATGAAATGAATATAGATTATTATCAAAATATGATTAACACAGAATAATAGATATACAGTAAAATTGGTTTCTATTCAATAAGGAAATAAGTTGAAACTGTAAAATGCAGCAGAAAATAAGCTTACTAGAATGGTGGCGGATTATCTCTGAGAAGAGATGTGACGGTTGTGCTCATTCGCAAGACGATCGCTACAATGATTCTTTGAAGGCATTTATACAATAAATATGAATACAAAAACCCTAGACATCCAAAAACCTAACCCTATGAGATGAAGCGTCAAAATTCATGTGGGCCAAGTTGGGGTAAGTTAGTATATCAACTTCACGGGGTCGTAACTTTTGCATACGATATTTGTTTTAGGTGCACGATAGCCCATTGGAAAGATATAACCAAGAAGAACCATTTTCGACTAGCCCAGGTCAATGCCATTATTAATCACGTGGGCCCCAAATCCCCAAAAAAACATCGTTTAGGCCCTCAAAACGACCCCGGAAGTTTGGAACCCGAAAAACTGTCGAACAATTGCCAAGGTGGAAAATTGTTTTTCAAGCCAGTGGAATAGGTGGGTGGACACCAAAATCCACCTAGATTAATCCTCCCTCCTTATGAAGCAATGGTCTCCATTGCTTTGAGTTCCCCCATCAAATGAGGAAATTTCTGCTGAATTTGGCCCCAGATGAGCCACTTGCCTTGGTGCAAGAGATTCCCGGCTTTGACAACTTGATAAAGTTGGATCCTTTGTTGGTGAGTTCCCTTGACCTATTTTTCCACAATATGATCATTGGATTCTTTTTGTATGCAGTCAAGATTGAGATATGTTGGTGTGAGTTGTTTTGCTACCTCTAAGGTGTCCAATAATGGTGGGAAATAAGGCCGAAGGATATCCATGTTGAACATTAGGTGCAAGCCAAGGAAAGGAGGAATGTTGAGCTCAAAAGAATTATCCCCCACAACCTTGGTGATGGTGTACAGAATGTAAGGCATTATTTATACGAGTGCAACCAAACTTTGTCGCCCACCTGAAACTTATGTGGCACCCAATGTTGATCATGGTGTTTCTTGTACTTGTCATTGGACTTATGTAGGATATCATGAACCTGTTGGCAGATGTACTGGATCTGATCAATGAACTAGGTGGATTTTTCAGCTTCAGTTGGAGCAAGAGATGATTCGGTTGGGGTGACTTCAAGGGGTGGTGCAACATCTATGAGACCCAATGGTTGGAATCCCAACCCCACCTGAAAGGGGTTTTGGTCGATTGAGCTATGTAGGGCTCAGTTGTAGATATGTTGGACATAGGGAAGACTTTCATCCCATGTGCGAGGGTTCTTGGAATTATGCATGCACGGGATATGCACGATCATTCAATTTACAACCTCAATTTGGCCATTTGTCTGGGGTTGGAAGGTCGTGGATTTGGTGAGCTTGGTGTCCAGCAGTGACTAGAGGCTCGACCAGAATGTGTTGAGAAATCAATTGTCCTGATCTGATACAATTATTTGTGGGATTCCAAAATGTACCCAAACTCATTCAAAGAAGATCTTGGCAGTGGCCTCTATTGTGATTCTCTTCTTGTAGGCAGCCAAAATCACCATCTTAGAAAAACGATCAACAACCGAAAAACATAGTCATTTCCCCACTTGGTGGACGGGAGGCACGATATGTAGTCCATTGATATGGATTCCCATGGCCTTTCAGGAGTAGGAAGAGGGGTGTACATGCCATGTTTATTAGTGGTTGGTTTGGAAATAGAACAGGCAGTGCAAGACCTGATATACTTGTTGACCTCTTGTCGAAGTTTCATCTAGTAGAAATGTTTCTGCAGCATTGCCACTATCTTTTCGATGCTGAAGTGTCCTTCCACCCAACTGTAGTGGGCTTCCCAAATCATCTTCACTCACTCGCTTGATGGAACGAAGATATGGCCCAGACGGCACAACATCCCATCCCGAATATGGAAATTATCGAAAAATACATTTGTGCCCAACATTTGGTAGGTGGTAGCGAATTCTAGGTCTGTCTCATATAGTTGGGGCCATCCAGAGGTCTCACGGTCGCAAGAGTCTAGCACTGTGGTGATTGTCGCAACTGGAGGTCTACTAAGGCAATCATCGACATGGTTGGTGCTTTCTATTTTATACTTTATGTTAAGGTGGAATTGTTGCAAGTATGTGGACAACTTATGATACCAGTTATTTTACAATTTTCCTTATGTCTGCATGAACTACAGTGGCTTATGATTAGTATGGATGAATATCTCCTTCCCAAGAATGTAATGTCTCCACTGGCCATAGGCTTTCACAATGGAGTACATTTATTTTTCGTAAGTAGAGTACTTACGGACAACATCTGATAGTGTCTCACTATGATAGGTCACAGGGTGGTCGTGTTGAGTGAGAATAGTGCCCACAGCATAGTCTAAAGAATTTTTCTCGATCTCAAATGGATGATACAGGTATGGTAGTTAAACTATTGGGTTTGAGCACAAGTGTTGCTTCAAATCATTAAACACTTGTTGTTGGGACCGGCCCCACACAAATTTTTCCTTACCACCACCCATGTTTATTTGGATGAGGGCCTATACAATATGGGAGAATCCCAACATGAACCTACGGTAGAAATCGGCAAGGCCTAAGAAGATCTGAGGCTCAGTGAGTGTGGTTGGGGTTGGTCAATCACGGATGACTTGGATCTAGGTTGTATCCACATGTACACCATCTTGAGCAATGATGTATCCCAAGTAATGGACCATGTCCATGTTGAAGGAGCATTTTTCCAAGTTGGTGTATAGCTTGTGCTACCGCACGGTGTGCAGAACCTATTGAATATGGTGAAAGTGTTTTTACCAAGTCTTGTTGTAAATGAGAATGTCATCCAGATACACCACTACAAAAGTATTAGTGAATGGTTATAGGATATCATTCATCATCCTCATGAAAGTGGTTGGAGCATTTTTCAAACCAAAGGGCATGACCAACCATTCAAAAATACCTTCCTTTGACTTGAAGGAGGTCTTTCACACATCTCTTTGTTCTATCGGGACCTAGTGGTATCTAGACTTCAGATCAATCTTACTGAAGTGTTTGTCCCTCATGATTTGATCAAGGACGTTGTCGATTTAGACAATCGGGTGCGGATTTCTAACTGTGATTTTATTCAGGGCTCCGTAATCAATGTAGAGTCATGAGTTTCCATCTTTCTTATGTACCAGAATGATTGGGCTCCCACAAGGTGATGAACTAGGATGGATGTTCCCCTTGTGGAGTATTTCTTGGATATGTCACTTGATCTCCTCATTCTCTAATAGAGAGCGACGATATACTATCCCATTGGGAAGCAATGTGTCGAGGGTCAAATTGATGGGGTGCTTAACCTAACAATGCATAGGTACCCTGGTAGGTGAGGAGAAGATATCTGAGTATTCTTCCATGACCTTATCTACTTTCTTTTGCTATGTGGAGAGGTCAGCCACGGAGACCCTGGATGTGGTTGTGATCTTTCTCTCATTCTAGGAGAGAATCACGAAGAAGACAAAATTCCCCGTCTTAGATATGACCTTCCTCAATTGCTTGGCAAAGATCAAGGAAATAGCACTAGGTGGGACTGCCTCAGATATCTTGTACAATTTCTTGTTCAAAGTGATAATAACACTACGAGGCCTAGACTTATATACAACATGGAATTTCCATAAATATGGTTGGCCCAAAAGAAAATTACAAACTTCGAGAGGGGAAACATCACACAATACCTCATCTTTTAAGGGCTTGATGTTGTATGATAGGTGACATTGTTGGCTGACATGTATGTCGCTTCCTTGGCGGAGCCATCCGATGGTGTAGGGTTTCAGGTGCTGCGTTGTTAGCAGGGTGAGTCACTTGACAACCTCTACTGAGATGAGGTTATCCTGGCTACCGCTATCAATGATGAAGTGCAATGGGGTACCCTTCACCCACATCTGTGAATGAAAAGGGCACTTGCCTTCCTTTGTCTTCTCTAGTTCACCGAGCTAGAGCTTTGTTGTAGAAACAGTAGCACGGGGTTCTGCGTCAATGATCTGTCTCCCCCTTTCTAGTTCTGACACAGAGTTGGAACCCACATTTGATTCAAAGGCTTTCACCTCAGCCACCAGTGACTGCTTTGAGCAGCAATCAGCAGTGTTATGCTAGGGGTTCTTATGGAAGTTGCACCACTTCCTGGTATCTTTCTTTGTATTTATGGTGTCCTTTGCTTGTGGCCTAGACTAGTTTTCCTAAGGTGATCTGTCTTTGATTTTTCCTTTATTCTGTAGGTAAGAGCCACCTTTTCTTGGTTTTTTCTATGAGATGTTCTCAAGCCCAAATTGCCACATCTTTTGTTTGAGCTTCTACTCGATTTTGACAACATATCAGTAGGTCGCGCCCAAGGATGAGATGTCCAGAAACTCAATTTAGGCCTGGATGTATCTATTCAAACCGTCGTGATACTTGAGCACCAGATGTCGCTCAGAATATTTGATACCCATCTTGGTGCACAAGGTATGGAAGATATTTGTGAACTTGGGCATTGCTTGGCCTCTTTCCTGTTGTAGCATGGTCCATTTTGTGTATAGGTCGTCATAACTTCCAAAAGGGTAGTATTTTTCCTTAATAACATCCCTAAAGGACTCCCAGGTGACCACGACTGTAAATAATGAAGGTTCCTTTGTTTCCTTTTGCTCGCAGAAAGTTTCCCACCAATCTTTGACATGGGAATGGCTTTGAGGGGTGAAAAAGTAATATTTTCTCTATTAGAGAAGTTATGTATAGAGAAATACCATTCTAGCAGATTCAACCATTTGTCTACAATATTTGCGTCTATCTCACCTTCAAATATAGGAATATCGAAGTTGATTTCTACCTTGAAGGGGGTGGCGCCTCCATTTGAGGAAGATGCATCGCCTGTTGGTAGTCATTGAAGGATTTGTGCAAAACTATCCATCATATCGTTCCTTTGATTCATGAGGGATTCCTCAAGTAAAATTTTGAAGGGATCTCTTATCCCGTCATCTTTCTTTTCTCCCGCCATGAGAGTTCACTTAGGCGTGCGAGAGCTTTTGTTCTCAAGAAAAACAAGCTCGAGACCCAATTCTTTGTACCTTGACCTCATTGGGGACATGCATTAAGAACGATAAGGAGAAGACCACTATGATACCACTGATCTATATTTTATAAGAATAATGAAATGAATACAAATTATTATCAAAAGATTCTTAACAGAGAATAACAAATTTATAGTAAAACTGGTTTCTATTCAATAAGGAAATAAGCTGAAACTGTAAAATGCAGCGGAAAACAAGCTTGCTATAATGATGGTGGCTTATCTCTGAGAAAAGATGTGACAGTTGCGCTCATTCACAAGAATATCACTACAATGAGGCTATGAAGGCCTTTTTACAATAAATATGAATTCCAAAACCCTAGACATCCAAAAACCTAACCCTAGGATATCAAGCGCCAAAAGTCATGTGGGCCCAGTTGGGTTAAGTTAGTACATCAACTTCAATGGGTCATAACTTTTGCATACGATCTTCATTTTAGGCGCACAATATACCGTTGGAAAGGACTAACCGAGAAGAGAAAATTTCAAATGGACCAATTCAATGCCTTTGGGAGTCACTTGGGCCACAAATCCCCAAAAAACGTCGTTTGGGTCCTCAAAACGACCCTGGAAGTTTGGAACCTGAAAAACTGTTGAAAAACTGCCAAGATGGAGAACTATTTTTCAAGCCAGTGGAATAGGTGGGTGGCCACCGATATCCACCTGGATCAATAAACGATATCCATAATTGGGAGGAAAGAAAATGATCTAATACTCTTTTCTCAAATTACTATGATAATACCTTTCTCTACAAAGGTGAATATTTATTCCATCTAACCAAGGAGAAATTTTGATATCCAATCAAAGTAAACTAATGCAATTCACCCCTTCAACATTATAGGACACGGTTAACTCATGGGTTTTTTTAAAGCTGCAGGAACACAATTATTCTCGAACTCACGTTTATGCTCAAATCACAGGAACAAAATACATAATGCAAACTAAAAAATCAATAAATGTACTCAACACATACCCACTATTTGAAGTGAAAAATTACTTATCATGAACATTACGACCTTTTTTGGTTACCCTTTGACTAATTGAACCTCCTCTAATTTTACATTGGAACAATTTATCAACTCACATGATCCTCCCATAGTTCAATCAATTACTCATTTCATTCATCCAAAATGCCATCAAAATCCAATCAATGCAAATTAAATACTAAACTTTACAGTCACGGGAATTTGAAAAAGGAGAGCTATAAAAACATGATTTCCATGCCATTCCATTTCTATTCAAATTTTGTTACTCCCCATTCCACTTGATTACAAGGATCAATCGTTTTTATATGCATAGTGAGGTTGGTTGACACAGATCCATGAAGGGTGGTCAGATCACCTATTATTGACCAAAATCAAATATAATCGTAAAACTTCTAACTTCTTCAACGATTAGTCTTGAAAATATTTATTACATGTCAATTCAAGAAAAGTGAGTCCCTTGTTTTAGGAACTAACCCTATCCATTAAAAACAATAATCATGTAAATTTAGGGAACCAACTCCCTTGGTAAATTTCGTTGACCTTCTAGAGGTCAAAATTTCAGTTTGAAACGATGCCCCTAAATCAAAATCATGAGGAACAAACTATTCACGGACTCATGTCCATGAGGTCTTCAATTATACTGCCATTCTTATGAATTTATTATACAGTCACCCAAGTGTCATATTCTATTGGGATTCCCTTCCATTTCACTAGATATTCATAGTACTCCTTATTCTTTTTTCTTTTAACAATCTTCTTGTCCAAGAGTGTCTTTATCTGCAAAGGATTGGTTGTAGGTAACTCATGTTTCCAATATTTGATTGTCCATTCATATTTTCACATGCAATTGTTGTTATGGTTGCTTCACCTTCCTTATAAGGATATAGGTTTGCAATATTGAAAATAGGAGAAATATCGATGTTTGGTGGAAGTTCCAGTTCATATGCATTTGTAGAGAATTTCTCAAGACTCTACAAGGCCCAATTTTCCCCAGCTTCAATTTTTTATATTCTCCCTTTGGAAATAGTTCCTTTCTCAAGTGTCCCAACACTAAATCTCCTACTTCAAAATTCACCTCCCTTTTTCTCAATTTTTCTTGTTGTTTGTATCTATTGTTACTCTCTTGCAACTGGAATTTTACCTTATCATGTAGCTTCTCCATTGTTGTAGAAAATCCTCTCCATCAACACTTCTCATTTCATCTTTTCCTAAATTCCTCAATTCATATATTCCCCTAAGATGCATACCATATAATACCTGAAAAGTACTTAGTCATGTAATCCTATTTGGTGAGTCATTATAGGAAAACTATCCCTGTGCAAGGACTTTATCCCACTACTTTGGGCGTTCACTTACCAATCTCCTTAAAATGTTACCCAATTTTTTGTTTACTACCTCGGTATATACATTTGTCTTAGGATGATAGATTGATCTAAAGCTCATACTTGTTCCCAAATTATTCCAAATATTTCTACAGAAGTGTCCCACAAATATGGTGTCTTGATCTGAAACTATGCTTTTGGGTAACCCATGCAGCCTCACAACTTCCTTCAAAAATAAATTTTCTACATAGGTGGAATCACTTGTTTTAAAATAGGGTATAAAGTGAGTTATTTTTTAAAATATATCCACAATGACTAGAATTGAATCAAGACCTCTTTGGGTCTTGGGTAAACCCAACACCAAATCCATGACGACTGAGTCCCAAGGTCTACTTGGAACTCATAAAGGCTGATGCAAACATGCATTTTGACTTTTTCCTTTGGTATGTTGACAAATTCTACATCTTTCCACAAATTTCTTGACATCAGTTCTCATACCTAGCCAACAATAAAAGGAACTTAATTGATCATAAGTTGTGTCTTGTCCAAAGTGTCCAACCAAACCTCCATTATGATTTTCTTGTAGAATATTTTCCCTCATATAACACTTTGGGATACATAGTTGGTTGCCTTTAAACAATAGTACTTCTTGCAACATATAATACAACCATGGGATTCTATCTCTATTGATTAGGTTCTCACATGCCTCATAATCTTTACTGAAATCTGGGTCATCTCTATACATTTCCTTCAAATGATCAAATCCTAAAACTTTGATTTGGCATTCCTACAAAATCAAAAACCTCCTGCTCAAAGCATTTGAAATTGTTTTAGCATGTCCACTAATATTCTTAGGCACAAAATTAAAACCCTGCAGAAACTCAACCCATTTAACATGATTTTGATTAAGTTTAGCTTTCTAAACGATGTATTGCAAAGCATGGTTATCGGTATATAGAATAAATTCCTTAGGCATTAGGAAATGCCTCCATTTCTTCAAAGCTTGTATTATGGCATAGAATTCTTTCTCATAAGAAAAGTATTTTTGTTTTGCATCATTCAACTTTTAACTGAAATAGGTTATGGGTTTATCATCCCGGCTTAAAACGTTTCCTACTACCATTTCACTTGCATCACACTTTACATGAAACAACTCATTAAAAACAGGCAGTGCCAAGATCATTTGCTCTGTTATCCTCTTCTCAAGGAACTGAAATAATTTTTCTATCGTTGTTTTCCACTTGAAATGTTGTTTGTCCTTTCTTATACTCTCAACCATTGGTGCACATATATCACTAAAACAATTTATGAATATTTTGTATAAACTTGCTAGTCCATTAAAGCTTATTACCTTGAACACGTTCCTTGGGAAAGGTGACTCCATGATAGCCTTGACTTTCTTTGGGTCCATATTCATCCCTTCTTGTTTTATTAAAAACCCCAAGTAGATCAATTTCTCCTTCATAAAATAACACTTCTTCAAGTTTGTCGTTAGTTTCTCTTGGTGCAACTTCTATAAGACATTTGAAATGTCTTAAATGTTCTTCTTTGGGCTGATTATATATCAAAATGTAATCAAGGCACACAATAAAAAATTTCCCAATAAATTATTTTATAACTTCATTCATTAGCCTCATGAATGTGCTTGGTGCACTGGTTAACCCAAAAGGCATAACCAACCACTCATACATTTCATCATTAGTCTTAAAATAAGTTTTCCACGCATCTTCCTCTCTTAGCCTAATCTAATGATAACCACTCTTTAGATATATATTTGAAAAATACTTTATCAAAATGTCATCAAGACACACGATAAAAAATTTCCCAATAAATTATTTTATAACTTCATTCATTAGCCTCATGAATGTTCTTGGTGCACTGGTTAACCCAAAAGGCATAACCAACCACTCATAAATTTCATCATTAGTCTTAAAATAAGTTTTGCACGCATGTCCCTCTCTTAGCCTAATCTAATGATAACCACTCTTCAGATATATATTTGAAAAATACTTTGCACTACTCAAACAATCCATTAAATCATCCATACGAGGCAATGGAAATATGTACCTAATTGTGATCTTGTTTGTGGCTCGAGAATCAATGCACATTCTCTAGACTCCATATTTCTTCAGAATTAATATTGTAGGCATAACACATGGGCTTAAACTTTCTTTAATTAGTCCCTTGTCTAGCAACTCATGCACCTGATTTCTGATATCTACATTCTCTTTAGGAATCATCATGTATGTTTCCTTGTTTGGAAAACTTTCTCCAGAAATAAAATCAATATAATGACTTATGTTTCTTACTGTTGGTAATTCATTAGGAAATTCAACTACAATTGTGTCAGCAAATTCATCTAACATCTTTTGAATTTCTACAAGCATATTTATTAAATATGTGTTTGTAAGAACCACTTTTGGCTTGCTAATCAAAACAAAGCTTACCTCTTCTTCTTTAATTTGTTGGAGAAAAAATTTTCCATTAACCATAAACACTTTAGGACTATCATTTTTTGTCACTCCTGCTTCCTTCATTGGTATGATTGTATGCTTCTTCCCATATTTCACAAAGGTGTAAAGATTTCTCCTTTCATCATGCATTTCCTTTCTGGCATACTGTCAGGGTCTTCCCAACAAGATGTGACACACATACATGGGCATGATGTCACACAGTATCTTGTCTTTGTAGCTACCAATATACAATTCTACTTTGCAGTGTTCTTCATTGACCAAAATCTTATGTTATTTATGTAGCTGAGATACCTTATATGGAGTATGGTGTGTAGTCTTTTTCAAACCCAATTTTTCAACCACCTATGTGGATGCTAAATTATTAGTGCTACCATTGTTAATTAAAACCTTACAACACTTTCCTTTTACCTTCCAGACAGTCTTGAATATTTTTTTTCTCTGTGTTGGATATTTTATCTATTTATCTGACTTCAACAAGACTCTCCTTATCAATAAAGCCTTTGTGGTCTCTAGTTAATTCTCATATGTGGGTGTCTCCATAGTTCATTCCTCAACCTAAGATATATGTGCAACCCTTTTCTCTAGGACATCATTCTTTGGACACTCAAATAATATATGTCCAATTTTACCACACTTAAAACATCTAAAGGCATATTCTCTACCTTTACCTCTGCCTCACGGGTGATGTATTCCTCCTCTAGAATCTCTTACTCTTAAGGATTGTATTTGTTGGTTTGAATTGTCGATCTCCTCTTTCTGAGTTGAAAACTTGTCCTTTCCATCATGCTTCCCTCGACCTTTCATTGTACCTTGACTCCTTCCTTATTGAAATTGTCTTCTGGCCAGGTTTTCTTCGGCCTTCAAAGAAAATTGGTATGAATATTCCACTATATTTGGATATAGAAAACTAATCTCATATTGAATATCAAGCCTTAATCCATTTATATACCTGGAAATATTTTGAGGGGTATCTTCAACATATCAGCTCTAAAATTATTGATATACTCTCTAATAGACATTATTCTCTATTTTGAATTATGAATTTTCTTGAATAAAGAAAGATGATAATACTTAGGTAAAAATTTACCTTTTATCTTGGTGAAAAACCTGTTCCAATTTGTAATATTTTACTTTCTGTTGTTCTTCCTCTCATCCTGCACACCATCCCACCAAAGGGTTGAATGACCTCTCAATCTGGTCACAAAAAATTTTACTCTCTTATCTTCATCAACTTCTTCATACTTGAAGTACTTGTCCATGGCACTAACCCAATCAACCAACTCCTCACCATTTAAGTTGAATTCATATGTAGGCACTTCTATTTTGGGTTTGGAACTATCCCTTAAGACTGATCTGAGCATTATTATCTATGCATTCTCTTCAATGGGATCTGCTTCTTCTATGGCTTATTCTTCTTTGTCACTAACATCTCCTATGTCAGCATCATGTTGTTGAGCAGTTTCCATGGCTTCTAGTTGTGCTTGAATATTTCTCACATCTTCAAGTAACTTTGCATTCATGATTGGTCTTCATCAACCTCAACCTCTTCCACATACTCTGAATTCTATCTCTTGACAAATAAAATGTTTCCTTGCTCTTATAGGAATTGATTTATTTCCTGATACCAAAAATGGTGCAAGCAACAAAAAGATTTTACCTCTCATACATGTGATAGAAAATCAAACATGTTTCACACACACACAAACCTATATAGTCTTTCTCTAATTTCTAAAAGGCATGTAAGACAAATTTGATTTTTTTGCATTCTATTTATGCAAAAATTTAATCTGTCTTCATTCAACATCAAAAAAATTATTTACATCGGTGCACAAAAACCTTTTAAACGTTGCAAGTGTTCAACCATGATTTTAAAAAATATATAACCAATATATTTAACTAGGAGGAAAGAAAATGATCCAATACTTTGTTCTCAAACTACTATGACAATACCTCGCTCTACAAAGGTGAATATTGATTCCATCTAACCAAGGATCAATTTTTAAAATCAATCAAAATAAACTAATATAATTCACCCCTTCAACGTTGTAGGCCATGATTAACTCATGGGTTTTTTTAATTCTACAGGCACATGATTTTTCTCCATCTCATGTTTATGCTCAGATCACGGGAATATAGTACAAAATGTAAACTAAAAAATTAGTAAATGTCCTCAACACATACCCACAATTTGAAGTGAAGAATTAATTAGTTTGAACGTCACAGGCTTTGTTGGTTACCCCTTGACTAATTGAACCTCCTCGAATTTGATATTGGAACTATTTATCGACTCACATGATCCTCCCACATTTCAATAGATTACTCATTTCATTCATCCAAAATGACATCAAAATGCAACCAGTGAAAATTAAATATTTAACTTTACAATCAAAGGCATTTGGAAAAGAAGATCTCTAAAAACCTAATTTCAATGCCATTCCATTGCTATTCAAATTGTGTTAATCACTATTCCACTTTATTACAAGGATAAACTATGTTTATATGCACAGTGATATTGGTTGATCCAAATCCACTAAGGGTGGTCAGATCACCTATTATTAACCAAAATCAAATATAATTATAAAACTTCTAACTTCTTCAATAATTGGCCTTAAAAATAGCTATTACATGTCAAGTTGGGAAAAAAAATCCCTTGTTTTAAGAACTAGCCCTATCCATTAGCAACGGTAATTCTGTAAATTTAGGGAACCAACTCCCTTGGTAAATTTCTTTGACCTTCTAGAGGTTGAAATTTCAGTTTGAAATGATGCCCCTGCATCAAGTTTCCTTTGACAATGTGGCCTAACTTGTTGCTACAAAATATTCTTCCTCCTCTTTTAAGCTCTCAAATCCCACTCCTATATGCTCTACTCAACTATGGAACAAGTACAATGCTAAAATAATGGAACCCCCTCTCCTCCTAGCTACCCAATATTTAACATATCTGATAGTCATCTATGGTTAGGGCTTTTACAAAACTCAACCCATAATTAGTGTTTAGTTTTTGGAACTTCTAGAATCTTCTTGAAATTCCATAAGTGTCTATCCCTACATGTGAGTAATGGGGGATGATGTGGCATCCACTTGGTACCATGGTAGTCAACAAGTTAGGTCAACTTACAAGAGGCATAACTTCTACAAATGAACTCTGATTGAGCTGATCTTCACATTGTTGGAAACATATTAGTGTATAGAATAAATATGAGGGGGTAGAGATATTCTCACAAATTTTTTACCCTAAAAAAGGTCATTTGATTCCTCCAAATGGCTCTGGAAGGTTCCAAACCCCCAAATATCCTAACTGGGACCTACAAGCCAATTCCTCCAATTTTTCCACCCATAAAGTACCAATATAGATGAAAATTTATATAATGGTCCATTTTGGATCATACTTCCTAATTTAGGGAGGATTTTGGTCCCCAAAATATGTTTTTGAATAAGGTGAGGAAAATTTTCCTCTACCTTATCCCTAGAGTACCATTTTTCCTTACATACAAGTTGTCCTTTCAACCTGATCTACCAAAGGTCATGCTACCCTTGTTTGATAGTTATGGAATTCTTCTACAAAATAGCTTCTTCTACCAACTTTTCCTGAGCTTCTAGTGATAATTCTTCTATGGTATGTAGGACTTTCTCCTCAATTTCCTAATCCAACATGGAAGTCTCATAGAGTTTCATATTTTTCACAATCACTACTAAGTACATGCACATATATGGGGGTGGACTGATTCTATAGGAATTATCACCTACTTTCTCCAATATCTCAAAAGGACCATACCATAAATCCTTAATCTTCTTACCATGACCCTCTATCCTTTCTTTGTTCAGATACAACCAAACTCTATCTCCCACCTTGAATTTTTTCTCATTTATGTGTTAATCATGTTGCATCTTATACATTTCTTGTGACTTGTTTAGTGTCTCGTGTACTTGAAAATGGATCTACTTAATATTTTCAACAAATTTATCTTCTTTCAATGCTTCTCCTATGATGTCTTCCCTCACTTCTGATTTTTTTCTATAAACAGTGTTAGCACCATGATTTTCATTGCTAAAGTTAGAGGTTTGTCAGCAGTTTGCAAAGTCATGTCTGTTAACACCAATATTTTTTTTATGCCTAGCATCATCTAACATCTCCAAGGTTTAGTTTCAAAAGGAAGCTTTATCATTTATTATTCTCATTTCCATTTGCAACTGCGTGCTGCAAAATTTGTTGTGCATCGTGTAGAGGACGTTGTCACACAGAGGATGTTGTCACGCAAAAGATGTTGTCGCACAGCAGATGATGTCGCACAGAGGATGTCATCGCGCAAGGGATGTTGTCGCACATAGGATGTTGTCGCGTAGGGGATGCAAAGGATGTTTTCATGTAGATGATATTGTTACTCACAGAGGATGTTGTCACATAGAGGATGTTGTCGTGCAGAGGATGTTGTTGCATAGAGGATGCTTTCGCACAGAGGATGTTGTCGCGCAGGGGATTCTTTCGTGCATAGGATGTTGTCACGCAGGGGAAGTTGTCGCACAAGGGATGTTGTCGCATAGAGGATGTTGTCGCGTAGGGGATGCTTTCGCACATAGGATGTTGTTGCACAGAGGATTCTATTGCACAGGGGATGTTGTCGCACAGAGGATGTTATCGCGCATAGAATTTTCCCGTGCACAGGCTACAGGGCGCGTTGTGAAAATGACTAGTTTAGTGGTCAAATTCAAGATCACTTTCTAACCAACTGGAGAGGAATTTTGAAAATCCCAGAGAGGTTTTTGTCGAGGAAAAACCAAATAATAAAAAACTCTCTCATATTTGAAGGTTTCATATTTTTGGAGATTCGATGAGCCCTATT
This sequence comes from Picea engelmannii, assembly GCA_009831015.1. Lineage (NCBI taxonomy): Eukaryota > Viridiplantae > Streptophyta > Pinopsida > Pinales > Pinaceae > Picea > Picea engelmannii. The sequence goes on from ML787303.1 coordinate 18,846, forward strand.
TTTCAGTTTTCATGATTTTCTGTCTGAGACATGTTTTTGTGACATGTATTTTGGCCAGTTGGAGATGAATTTAAAGAAACCGAGAGAGTTTTTCTTTATAACAATCTTAACTACAAAATCCTCTCTTAGTTTTGAAAAATGTAATTGTATTCAGGAGATATGATGCCATCTTTGAACCCTATTTTCTCAGTCTGTTGCACCATCTGTTGCGTTTTTGTTGTAGGTTACTGTTGCATAGCATACTTGTTGTGCAAGGGTGAAAGAGTGTCCAAAAGTTCACATGATGACTCATCACAATCATATGGTCGAATTTTGATCATGATCAATGATTGTAAAGAATATTTTGGTTACGATTATGATTTGGAAAAGTCGGGTTTTCTATTTTTAGTAAATCTGTTGAAGTTATTGTTCTCTTTCAAAGAAATTAGGTCCATGATTCTAGGAGGGATTAGTTCGACCCTAGAATCCAAGGGCGACATAATTTTTCTATATATGGGTATCATTTTCATGTAAAGGGGGTTGGTTGGAAAAACTGTGTAGACAGTGACTATTGAATGTAGCTTTTGAACTCAATTGAAACTTAATGCAAAGGTCCTGAAACTTTGATGAAAAGATTCTAACAGTATTAGTTTGATGTATTGTACTCTCTCTTTGTGTATGTGATTTCATGTGCTCTTTATATTCATATATATATATTATCTAAATTTAAACATGATTCGAATCTAGAATTCACTACGTGGTGCTCTAGATATGCGCCATTTAGACGAATGTGTTTCTTCTAAGTGAACTTTCACTAGCATATTTGGGTCATTTTATGATGGTTGTTTCGACGCTCTTGTGACGTTATGTCGTTAACATTGTGACAAATCAGGAGTCTTTGAAACATTTTTTTATGTCACGTGGAAATTGCGATGAACATGAACAAACGTCACAAGACCAATGGCATAAGAAATTGCGACAAAAAAAGAAATATTGTCGCCAATACGACAATATAGGAAAACTATGTGAAACCAACATTTCGTCTCAATTGTGATGCCCATTGCGACAAAAACTTTCATGGTTTATATAGAAAAACTGTCGCACTGGAGACGACAACTTTTCATTGTTTACATAGAAAAATCAGTCGTCGCACTGGAGACGACAACTTTTCGTTGTTTACATAGCAAAATCAGTGCATCAATTGAAGTTGTCATGGCGTGTGTGATGACAACTTTTCGCTGTTTATATAACAAAATCGTTGCATCAATTGAAGTTGTTGCTGCATGTGCGACGGCAACTTTTTGTTTTTATATAGAAAAAATGTCGCAACAATTGAAGTTGTCGTCACACATGCAACAAGAACTTTTCATTTTTATACAGCAAAACTGTCGCAGCAATTGAATCGCACATGCGATGACAACTTTTCATTTTTATATAGCACAATTGTCGCAACAATTGAAGTTGTCGTCGCACAAGCAATGACAAATTTTTGTTTTTATATAGCACAATTGTCACAACAATTGAAGTTGTCGTCGCACAGATGACGACATCTTTTCATTAGTTATACAACAAAATTGTCGCAGCAATTAAGGTTGGTGTCGTAATTGCGATGACCAATATTTATTTAAATATATATATATATATATATATATATATATATATATATATATATATATATATATATATATATATATATATTAGGCTGCAATTTTGATATTAATATTAATATTACCATAATAATTTTTAAATTGATATGTTCTCCATTACTAATAATTTAACAGACAATTAATGAATTCGAAGCGCTAGGACTACTCTGAGCCGCTAAACCTAGAATCTGATTCCCTCTCTGTCAAATCTATAAAGAATATGTTGACCATATGCTCCTCAATTTCCCCTTTGCAAAAGAAGTCTGGTGGCATGCCCTGCCAAGAGGGATCCCTTCTGACCAACTCCCTCCTAACATACCCACTCTGCTAAAAACCTAGGCCACCCTCTGTCCTTTCCCTCTCAAGGCCAACCCTCAAATCAAGTTTTGCTGGATGTCCCTCCCTAAATTCATCCTTTGGAAAATTTGGCTCGAAAGAAGCTCCAACATCTTCCCTCCCAACGTCATACTCATGGCAGCCCTCCTCAGCCTCCCTTGTCTTTCCCTTCTCCTATGCGACGGTACTTATCTGCACTGTTTTCATCCCCTCCCCTCCCCATCTCTGTCCTTCACCTCATGTCCCTCTTACACCTCCACATAGATCTCTTATCCCTCCCGCATGGAACTCATGCGAGCCCCCCCTCCTCCCATGGCAGTGCACGAACGAGATACCGTTAAATTTAGGAAGGTGGAAAACTACTTCTGCTCATCTTGCCTTCCCAATTCAGTCTGGTTTCTCACCTGGCTTGAGCTCCCAGTCTTTCCCCCAATTAGTCTCTACCCATTTTCCTCAGCCAGGCCTCCCTCCTGGTCTTTGTTCATCTCTCTCGCAATGGATTCCAGTTCCAACTCATCCACCCCCCCTAATACCTTGCCCTCCCTGGAACTCAAAATTTGTAGGTTGAAATGCACACTTAGTGCGCATAGAGTATTCTTGCTCCATCTTGAAGAGGAATGAGGTCGGAGGTTCGAAATGATGGAGGAAGATCTAATTCAGCTAAGGGAGGAAGCAGTAGAAGCTCTCACCTACACAACTCAGCAAGCTAACAACAAAATTGTTGATCTGGAACCAAGAATTGAAAAGCTGGAAATTCAAGTTGCAGGACAGAGCCCCCAGACATATGTAGGGGGGAAGGCGACCACGAGCGCAAGCTCCTCCATCCTGGGTCAGAAGGTTTAATCATGAATTTCTCTTTCCTGGAATTAGTTCTTTTTGGATCTCTAGTTCTCTTCTTTGTAAGTTGGAGTATAGGCCCTTATGCAACTCAGACAATCTTGATGTAAGTTGGTTCTCATTTTGAGTTTAGTTATATTTTGGACTCTCGACTATTATGGGAATTCTAGGACTTTATAGCATGGCAACCCCTTTTGTAATCTCGAAGCTCTCGCATTGATCACACAGATGAATTATGTAAGTTTTCTCTACAGTGGTTATACCACTGGTTTTAATATATAAACCCCTTTCTTGTGTAAAAAAATAATATTACCATAATGGACTTAAGACTAGTCTATTATATGAAAGTTCACAATCATTCACATGATAAGTTTCAAAGGCATAGTTAAAATATGTTTCTCTCTTTCATATGGTAGCTAACAACAAGAGAAAATATGTATTATACCTGTCATACATAACACTATTGCACACTTTCTATATGATCATTTCATACCT
>ML787303.1:30175-42207 GCA_009831015.1 Picea engelmannii
AGTGCTAAATTTTCTTAGAAAGTAATAAAGTATTCAGTAATAGTAAAAGAGTGGAAATTGTAGTCGATGGATGTTGTAACTTTTCGCTCAAAACTTAGAATGAGGCATGAGTACAACCCTTGGAGAGATGCTTTGGAGAAGTATGTGTTTATGGAGTATGATTTTGATTTAGTGAATTTTAATTATTCATAAATTAATTTGAGGAGTAACTTGTAATCTAATTTAAATATTTTGCAATATGCTTAATTCTAACAATGATTATTGCAGAATTAGAGATACAAAAAGAATACTTTAGTTCCTATACAAGAACTAGAGATATGGAGGATGCTCAAGGGTCCTACAACCATGAAGAGTAAATCATAGGTCTACATGTTAGCATGGATAATTATGATATTGAGTCTAATGGAATAAAAGAGAGGAAGGATGATTTAGGTGGATATTAGTGGCCACCCACCTATTCCAATTGGCTCCTCTTGTTAGTTTTTAGTTCAACATGTTCTTTTGTACTTCTCTGTAATTGTGGGTTCTACAATTCTAGGGATGTATGAATCCATACACATCTTCCAGGTGGATAATGGTGGCCTCCCACCTAATCCAGCTGGCTTATTTTGTATGTTTTCATGTCAACACATCTTTCTGTACTTCCAAGACCATTTTGGGGCCCTAAACAATGTTTTTTTTGGTGTGCCATAGTCAAACTATAGACAAAGTCATATTTTTATGTAATAATGCATAGTTATTAAAAATACCTTTCCAATGGGCTATTACATGCCTAAATCAGAGACCGTATGCAAAAGTTACGACCCCGATAAGTTAATGTACTAACTTACCCAAATGAGGCCCACATGCCTTTTGGCATTTCATCTCCTAGGGTTAGGTTTTGGGATGTCTAGGGTTTTGGAATTCATGATTATCATAAAGATGCCTTCAAAACCTCATTATAATCATCTTCTTGCGAATGAGCATAGCTTTCATATCTCTTCTCAGAGATAAAGTTGCCACCATTCTAGCGGGTCTCGCACTCTGTATTTTTACAGTGTCTTTACAATTATTTCATTAATAGAAATCAAGTATTGTTGTATTTATTTGTTTCTGGAAATTTTCATGAGTACTTCATTGTAATATATATGCATTCATTTCATTATGAAAATAATCTGGATCAATGGTATCAGAGTAGGCTTCTCTTGATTGTTTTTCAGCGCATGTCCCCGATGAGGTCTGAGTATAGTCAGTTGGGTCTCGAGCTTGTCTCTCTTGAGGAAAATCACTCTCGCACGCCTAAGAAACCCTCGATGGTGGCAGAAAAGAAAAATGATAGTGAAAAATATTCTATTAACATGTTGCTTGAGCAAGCTCTCATGTGACAGAGGGATGAAATGATGGAGAATTTTGCACACATCCTTCAATGCATGCTGATAGAAACATACACATCTTCATCAAGAAACCATTTTGGAGGAACATCTCCATTCAGGGTACACGTTAAGTTTTATATTCCCATATTTGAAGGTCAGATATATGTGAATGCCCTAGAAAAATGATTGAATCTATTAGAAGGTTATTTCTCTGTTCAAAATTTTTCCGACATGCAAAAGATCACCTTCGCACTCCTCAAGGCTCTCCCTCATGTTAAACATTGGTGGGAAAATTACTGGGAGAAACGTTCCACAAAGGAATCTGGAATATATGGGGTCGAGCCCACTTGGTATTTTTTTGTGGATGTGGTCAAATAACATTACTATCTTGCTGATAACTACGAAGACTAGTACATGAGATGGACCACAGAAGAGCCAAACAGTGCTAGAGTTCACAAATACTTTCCATACCTTGCACACCAAGTTGGGTATCAAATACTTCGAGTGGCATCTGGTTCTGAAATACCATGCAGCTCTGCATAGGTACATCCAAACCAAAATGGATTTCTTAAACATCTCATCATTGGGAGCTGCCTATCAATATGATGTCAAAATCGAGTATAAATTTAGGCACAAAAATAAATGGGAATTCGGGTATGCAAATATTCCACAACCAAATCATGGTAAATATGACCCTAACCAACAAACTCTAGACAACTAGTACAAGTCACAAGAAAGGAAGGGTAAAGGAAAGATGAAGAATGACACTGGGAAGTGGTGTGACTTCCACAAAATCTCCTAGCACAACACCGATGAATGTCACTCGAAATAGTCATTGGTGGCCAAGGTAAAAGACACAGAGCCGAACCCTGATTCAGAATATGATCTAGAAAATATTAAAAAAAAAAAAAATTATTGATGTAGACCCCACTGCTACTATTGTGACCACAAAAATTCAACCAGAAGAACCAGTAGATCCTGAAGAGGGGGAGAACCTCTTCCATTCACATATGTGGGTGAAGGTGACCTCGTTGCACTTCATTGTTGATAATGACAACCAAAATAACCTCATCTCAACTAAGGTTTTCAAACATTTGGGGTTGTAGAAAACACCACAACTACAACCATACAACATCAGGTGGCTTCACCAAGGATGAGATATCCGTGTCAGCTAGAAGTGTCGCCTATCCTATGGCATCCAACCCTTCAAGGATGAGGTAGTATGTGATGTTTCCCCTCTTGATGTATGTGATGTTGTTTTGGGCCAACCATATATGTGGAAACATCATGTTGTTTATGAGTCTAGACCCCGTAGTGTCTTTATTACTCTTGGAGGTAATCTTTATAGGATAATAGAGGTAGTTCCAAATATCGCTCTACCAAAACAGTGCTACAAGGTAATCTCTCATACTACAAAATTCATCCTCTTCACAGTATGTTCAATGGATGCACAAAATACCACTACAAAAATTGTAGACTCAACACCTTCTATCCATAAAAAGCAGATTGTCGAAGAGAAAGAAGATATTGTTTCTTCACCTACAATGGTGCCTACACAATGCCCTGTCAAACCTAGAGACAATAGATTAGTGGAACAGATTACACCCCACCAACAATAGGTTTGTGACAGCCTCCCACAGGCCAAGCAACACAACTTCTTCAATAGGGCATAAATCTCACCAAGATTCAGATTCACAAAACACTTTCCCCTCTTCCCTGGGCACTCAATGCGATGGAAACCATTGCTTCCTAAGGGGGGATGACCGATCCAGGTGGATATTGGTGTCCACCCACCCACCCTCTTAGAGTTAAATCTTCCACCATTCTAGTGAGTCTTGCACTTTGTATTTTTACGGTCTCTTGACAATTCTTTCATTAATAGAAATCAAGTATTGATGTATTTCTTTGTTTCTAGAAATTTTCATGAGTACTTCATTGTAATATCTGTGCTTTCATTTCGTTCTGAAAATAATACGGATCAAAGGATCCTCTAACTATGATAATCTTGCATAAAGAAGTGTATATCTATAGGGATGAAATGAAAGGATTATGAAGGATCAAGAAGAAATACTACAAAGCCTAAATATGCTACAAAAGAAAGTCAACAAAAACTAGGGAAAAAAGCATGAATCTAGTGCAAGGCAAGTGGAAGCATCTAGATCTCATGATAGGAGAGATGATAATGAAGGATTTAGATAGTCAAGGAGTATTAGAAGGCATCAACATCACCATTCCCTAGGGAAATTGACCAAAAGATCATATGCACGTTCAAGGTCGACAAACAACCCGAGTATGTCTCTAGTCAGACATAATAGAAGGAGACATGGATCATATATCTGGAAAGGGGAACTAAGGAAAATCAAGTCATCATCTTTTGATGGAGAAAAAAATAAAGAAGAATATGTAGAAGCATGGTTTCTGGGAATGAGGAAATATTTCTAGTTAAATGATTACTCATTGAATGCAGAAGACAAAATTTTATCCTACCATCTTCAAGGAAAGGAATCTATGTGGTGGGATCGGCTAAAGTAGGTTAAGCACCTTGATGAGAAGAGAATTTTTTGGAAGTAGTTCAAGAAATATTTTTAGCAGTAGTACTTGTTAGAGAAATATTATGACAAGAAGATGGAAGAGTTCTTTGAACTCAAACTTGGGAACATGACCATGAATGAATATGAGAGAAATTTCTTGGAACTTCTAAGGTATGTGAACTTCATCAAGGATGGGAAGGTCAAAATTTAGAGGTTCCTAAGTGTAATTCCATCCTTATACAAGGACAAAATTCAATTTGATGAGCTCGATAATTTAGGGGAAGTTAAAAGAAAGGCTAAGTATTTGTATGAGCAAAAAAGATGAAGGATAACTTTCCAAAAGGATTGGGATGACAAGAAGAAAGAAAACATGGATCAAAGGAAGAAAGGATTAAATCCACCTTTCATAAGAAATAGATATTAAGCATATCGGCAAGGGAAACCATCTCAAGGAGATCATAAAATGATAGATTCCTTGGGAAAGAGGCTAAGAAAACAACCCATAATTTTTTGGGGATGTGAAGGATATCACATGTATAAAGACTTTCCTCACCGAGGAGATAGAATTAAGACTATGCATAACATCAAACAAGAGGAGAAAATAGAGGACATGGGAAAAAGCATGCCAAGGATCTATGTAACCTTGGACAATATACAAGAATACTATCAATCCCACATGATTGAAGTGGAAGGTAAGATTGATAATAATCCTATAGCTATTTTAATTGATTATGGAGTTAGTCATATCTATATAGATCCAAATATAGTTGAAATATTTAAATTGAAGAAATGTGAGCATGAAAAGTCTTGGTTAGTTCAACTAGCTACTGGAACCAAGAGAAAAATCAATGATCTTGTTAAAGAATTCCCTATAAACATGAATGGAATTAACACTAAGGCATATTTCAACATTATATTGCTTAGGTCATATGAATTCTTGATTGGTATGAATTGGATAGAAAAACATCATGCTATTTTAGATTGTTATAACAAGGTTTTAACATGTCTTGATGAGAAAGGGAATTCAAGGACAATGCAAAGTATTCCAAGGCCTATATTCATCCGAGATATTTCAACATTGCAACTGAAAATAAGTATTAGAAAAAGGTTCCAGATATATGTAGCCCATATGGAAGAGCCAATGAAGGATAATGAGCCTAGTCTTGAAGACTCTCTAGTATTGAAAGAATATGAAGATGTATTTGAGGAGTTTCCAAGATTACCACCAAAGAGGGATATATATTTATCTATTGACTTAATGCTTGGAGCTGCCCCGGTATCCAAGACTCCCTACAGAATGAGCACGTTGGAGCTAAAAGAGTTGAAAATACAACTAGAATATTTGTTAAATAAAGGGTACATACACCCAAGTGTTTCTCCTTGGGGTGCTCTATTTCTTTTTGTCAAGAAAAAATATGGAACACTGAGATTTTGTATCGACTTCAAACAATTGAACAAAGTTACGGTCAAGAATAAGTATCATTTTCCAAGGATTGATGATCTTTTTGATCAAATGAAAGGAGAAAATATATTTTCCAAGATCAACTTGAGGTCAGGATATCATCAAGTTAGAATCAAAGAAGAGGATACTATCAAACAACCTTTCAAACAAGGTATGGACACTATGAATTTATGGTGGTGCCTTTTGGGTTGACAAATGAACCGACTAAATTTGTGTGTTTGATGAATGGGGTGTTCATAAATTTATTGGAAAAGTTTGCTATTGTGTTATTGGATGATATTTTTATCTATTCCAAGACAATGTAGGAGCATGAGAGACATTTGAGGATGGTGATACAAGTGTTGAGAGAGCACCAATTATATTCTAAATTGAGTAAATGCATTTTAAATAAAAAGAAAATCCATTATTTGGATCACATTGTTTCAGAAGATGGAATGGCAGTGGATCCGAAAAATATTGAAGCAATCAAGAGTTGGAAAACACCAACACAAATTTCATAGGTTAGATCATTTATGGGCCTAACCGGGTATTACAGGACATGCATTGCAGGATTCTCCAAAATTGCATACCCAATAACATATTTTCAAAAGAAAGGAGTAAAGTTTGAAAGGAGTGCTAAGTGTGAAGTCAATTTCTAGTTCTTAAAGGAATTGCTAACTAGTGCACCTATTTTAAAAGTTGCAGATCCAGATGAAGATTTTGTTGTGTGCATATATGCATGCAAGGAAGGGCTCGGTGGAGTCCTTATGCAAAATGGGCATGTAATTTGTTATGAGTCCATAAAATTGAAGCATCATGAAATAAATTATGCAACACATAACTTAGAGTTGGTAGCCATAGTACATGCTTTAAGGATGTGGAGGCATTACCTCATGGGAAGAAAATTTGAATTAAGAAGAGACCATAGTGGTTTTAAATATTTGTTTGAGCAACCAACACTAAATGCTAGACAAACTAGATGGCTGGAATTTCTTAGTGAATATAACTTTGACATAAAGCACATAAAAGGAAAAGAGAACAAGATGGTTGATGCACTCAACAAAAGGGTGCATAAAATGCATGCTACAACAATTAGTATGTGCATGATAGATTTAAAAGAAATAATTCTATAGGTTGTAACAACAAATGAAAGTTATGTGAAAGTCAAAGAAAGATTACATAATAATGATATACAATAGAAGTATAAGGATTACAAAATGGAAGAGGATGGAATTTTCTTATTTCAGAATATAGTTTATGGTCCCAATTCTCAGGAATTGAGAAATTTAGTTCTAAAAGAGATGCATAATGTGCCATACGTTGGACATCTAGGATACAAAAAAACTATTAAAGTTGTAAGAGGCCAATATTTTGGCCTATTATGAAGAAAGATATCACTGATTATTTGGCCATATTGTAGATTTTAATCTTATGCAATATTTATTGCAAAAGATATTTTTAGTATAAGAACAAAAAAGATACAATGGAAAATACAAACATTGCACATATATTTTTCCCCTATAAACCCAAACCGGGAAAACCAACATATTCTATATTCATTCATATTGATACTTTGTTTACAATACAATATACATATAGGAGACAACGACATCCAAAACCCTAACCCAATGAATTGGATTAGTCAACAACCCTAATTCCTTAACTGGAAATAGAAAACCATCGGCAAAAAATCATGTGCTGAAAATCCACCTAAATAAGTGACACGTTTCCTGAGGAAGATTTTTTTTTTTCTCAGGGGTGCTGCCCCTGAACCCCCACATAGGGGGGATATTTCCCCCTTCACCCCCCAAGGGGGGGCCTAGAGCCCCCCCCCCTCAAACCCCCTTGCACACCTGACGCAATGCATACACTACTACTCATGCAGAGAATATCACACATACCCAACACATAGGCATGGAGTGTCAGAAAGCAAAGGTTGAGAACATACATCCAACAAGATTATTGTAGCCGTTTCCCATTCCCAAATGGAAATGGGAAGTGGATACTATCAATTTCATTACCAAATTGCATAGGAAAACAAGGCAACATGATTAGATCATGGTAGTGGTGGAAAAGATTTCAAAGGATGCACATTTCATTTCATTAAAAGTAACTCATAAGGTAGCCAATATTGTATAAATTTATATGAGAGAGATTGCTAGGCTACATGGTTTACCTAAGGCAATAGTGTCATATCAAGATCCCAAGTTCAATTCCAATTTTTGGAAAGGGTTTTTTAAAGGATTTGGGACCAATTTGAATTTTGTACAACATATCACTCATATTAATATGGGAAGACAAAAATGATTAATCAAATAATTGAATATATGTTGAGAATGTATGTAATGGACAAACCTTCTAGGTGGGATGACTATATCAAATTAGTTGAGATTTCTTACAATAATGGGTATCATGAATCATTGAGAATGAGCCCATTTGAAGCATTATATGGTAGAAAATGCAACACACCAGTAAGTTGGGATAACCCAATAGATAGAGATGTGATTGGGCCAACATTGTTAAAGGAAATGGAAGAAAAAATGGTAAAGATCAAGAAAAAATTGAAAGTTGCACAAGATCGAAATAAGAGCTATGATGATAAAAATATAACGCATAGAGAATTAAAAGTGGGAGAACATGTGTTTTTAAAAGTTAAATCCAAGAGAAGCTCGCTGAAATTGGGAAGTTTCCCAAATTTGGCAGCGAGATATTGTGGGCCTTTTGAGGTCTTAGAAAATATAGGGATAGTTGCATACATGCTAGCATTACCTACATCCATCAGAATTCATAATTTGTTTCGTGTGTATTTATTAAAAATGTATGTACCTGATCCTAATCATATGATTGAGTGGAATGTGATCCAGGTGGAACATGAAGGGATTTTCAAGTGGACTTAGTGTGCATCCTGGACCAGAAAGTGAAAGTGATCAGGAACAAAGCCATCAACTTGGTAAAAGGTTACAGTCTTGTGGATGCTACATGGGAGCACGAGGAATTCATGCTGAAAGAAGATCCATAAAGTTTTGAAAATTTTGAAGAAACATGAATGTATAGTTGTACATAAGCAAATGAAGACTCCATTTTGGTAGTTGAATTTCCTGAAGCCACAAATCTGTGATTTTATGTCCAATTGATGTGTGGGTTGAAGGGAAAAGGGAGTTGTTGGTTGGAATTGCTACGAGAGTCATCAAGTTGGAAAATTATCAAGTGTTTTGATGTAATGTTTTTATATATGTCAGTGTGTAAATGATATGGTTATGTGCACAGAGGAAATTACATTTTGTAGGGGGAGGGGAGGGAAATGTAACATCCCCATTTTTAAACCCCAAACTAGCGAAGTATATTGTGAATATAATGTATGGACGAGAGCCAAAAATGTCACTAGATACAAACAAACATAGGAGAATATTTGAGGGCTAAGTATCTACAAGAGAGGGAAGGGGTCCAATGGGGGGGAGATTTTACCCATGTCTATTAAACCAAAACCCATTTCTGATTTTTTTCTAAATTATCCTTACCATGAACCTTCCATTAGACATTGAGTGTTCTAGAGCCCAATCATTGAATTCATGTAAGAGGGTGGGTGTGAGAGTTACATCCCATAGTTATTAAGAGCATGGGGGATAAGTACAATTATCTTTGGGAAGAGTGTAAGTCAAGCAAGGAATAAAGAGAGAGGAAATTTGCATGGTTAGGAGACTAGATTTGCATATTCACGTTTTTGCATAGAGAGTTGTTTTTACATGGAGTATTCTACCCAACAATGGATTTCTGGGTGCTAAGATTGAAGGTAGTTGATGTGGGAATATTTGGCAGCTATTTGGAGCTATAATTTCATGGAGAAGGAGGTCGTGGGCCTATGAATGTCACACTGTTTGAAATTCTCCAAGGAAACACGTGTTTTGTTGTTGGAAAAATTCCTATTATAGTTGTAAAATTCTTGAGGTCCCAACAAGTATAATTCCTATCCAACCTGTGCAGGAAGCCCTGGAGGGGAGTGGAAATGCCTAAGGGACTTTGAGCAATGAAGGGGGATTCCATCCCTTGGGTTATGCAGGTTGAGGGGAACAAGGTCGATGGACTGGAATCAACTATGAGAATATACTATTTAGAGGGGGACATTATCCAACCTTAGGGACCATCGCCTCTTGTGGATTCATAGCCCTAGATTTGGGGTGTCATGCTGTTGAGAACTAGAACAACAAGGCTACGATTTGGAGGAAGGTCCATCCTCTATAATGGGTTTCATACTTTTATAATATAAGTGTTCTTATCTTCTATGTTGATTCATGTTAAATGCTGATATATTTGCTATGCATATTACTTTGAATTATGTTTTCTAAATGCTACTTGTTGTGAGAAAAAAGATGCATTCATGTCTCTATTTTATGGTTGAATGATGTTGTATGAATTTAATTGTTGTTGTGTGCAATAAGAGTAGTTATGCTTACATGTTCATTAGTATGGACAGTTGAATGAGTTATAATTTCAATATGTGTGTTATTTATGCATTTAGATTTAGTATCAAAAATTTATTGGGTCGTTTAAGTTGTGACATGACCCAGCTGGGGGCTGGGTACATTACAATTTGTGAAAGCAAGTGATGCTCTTCAAACTAAGGATCATTGATGAGACATGTGTGAAAGAATAGTACCTGGAGAACATATGCTATAATAAAAGATATCCAAGTGGTTCTACATTGAAGTACCACCAAGATGATTCCTCCCTATTGGACCCCTTCCCTCTCTTGTAGATACTTAGCCCCCAAATATTTGTCTAGTGTAACATCGTCTGCACTTTAATGCAAAAGGGAGTGAATATGAGTATACTTGGTCACAAGGAAGAGAAGGAGATGAAAAAACTCTTCCATATTAAGATCTAGGTCAAAAATACCAAGGTATATGCTCTATTTGATTATAGTTCATAAACCAACCTTATAGTAGTCGATTTGACTAAAAAGTTTGGGTTGAAGTTTCATTATCATCCTATCCCATATCCATTGGGATGGGTAAAAAAGGATGGAGAGCTTAAGGCCAAAAAACAACATAAGATAAATTTTTCTATAAGTAAATATTTTACTGATGAATTGGAGTTAGATGTACTACCCCTTAACATGTGTGGTGTAGTGTTTGGAATCCCCTACATGTATATGAAATATGTAATCTTCATGATGAGAGAAAATAAATACCGCCTGATTTGTTAGGAATAGGATAGTGGAGAAATACAAATAAAACAAATAAAAAATGAATATAAAAATAAAACATATAAGAACACAATGCAAGAGAGACATTGATATACATGGTTCACCTGATATGGGTTGCGTCCATGGAGAAACAACCAGTCCTTCCTTTATTATTTCCAACAAAATGAAGGGATAACACCTACAACATATCTACTGCAACCTCCTCTTCATTCTCTCATAGTATCCTCTCTCACATTACATGACTGTAATACAATTCCGTCCTTAAAAATAGGGTTTCCTTCCAGGGAGAAAAAGTATCAACATAACCTCCACAGTCAAATATGTGACCTAATAATGAACAATCTAGGTTTAATACAAAATTATAATATTTTACAAGAAATTTCTCCAAACATTTCTCTTCGGGGGTGCTCCAAAGAATTATTTTCTCCACCCTTGGACCCCTTGGAAACAATAGTTGGTGGGAAATCCCCCCCACACCCCTGGTTAGGAAATGTGATCCCAACGTGGTTGAAACAAGACCTTTAAATCAAGAAGATAATCAGGCTCTAAAATCAACATGATCAAGGATGGTAAATCTCACATCATCGATGCACACAAAGATAAGTCAAAGATATTACTGGTAAGTGCCAACCAAGACAAATCTTTTATTAGTTCTACTAAGAAGTATGCATTACTTTTCTTAAGATAGAATCAACTGAGTGATGAATCAATAAGAGTAAATGCATCCCTAGAGGGATGTACTAAAGAGAAGAAATGATAGTTGGAGGAGTTATTGCAAACATACAAAGGAATGTTCCAAGAGCCTAAATGGTTACCACCTAATAGGGAAGTGGAGCATGAAATAAAATGGTGTTTTGACTCCCCATTACCAAATATTGGATTGTGTAGACAATCTATTCTAGAAGTAGATAGAGTGAAGAAACAATTACAATAGATACTAGAGAAAGGAGTAATTCAACCAAGAACCTCACATTGTGGGTCACCTACCATCATAGTACCCAATAAATATGGGACTTGGTGAATGTGTAGTTTAAACAAATATTTGAACAATATCACACCCAAGAATCAATACCCTATGTCTATGATCAATGATTTGTTAGATTAGTTTCAACATGCCAAGTACTTTAACAAGTTGGATTTCAAATTAGGATACCACAAGGAATACTTGAAAGAAGAAGACACCTAGAAGATCACCTTCAAGGCAAGGAAAAGTTTGTATGAATGGTTGGTCATGTCTTTTAGTTTATGTAATGCACCAACTAGATTTATGTGATTGATGAATGATGTATTACATCCCTATTTAGATTCATTTGTAATAGTGTATTTGGATGACATATTGGTTTATAAATCTACCTATGAAGAGCACATCTCATATATCATGTAGGTTTTAGAGACTCTGAAAAAGAATTATATATATACTATCTAACCTTAAGAAATGTGAGTTTACTTAGTAGTCAGTGGTGTATTTTGGGTACATGATTGGTGGAGGGGAACTAAAGATAGAT
>ML787303.1:52075-112766 GCA_009831015.1 Picea engelmannii
AAATTTGGAGGAAGGTGAGAAAGTGGAGGTGTATTTTCATCCTTATTATAATCATTTGAAGAAGAATAAATCATCATAGGAACAAAATAAGGCAAAAACGCCGAAGATGGATTGTAGGCCAAAGAAGGAAAAAACACCGAATTAGGATCGCATGCCAAGAGATTTTCATCAAATTTAACGTCTCTTCTAATAATAATTTCATTAGAATGAGGTTGGATAAGTATCTAACATTTCACATCATCAGAATATCCAATAAAAATACACTTCTCACTTTTAGGATGTAAAGTTTTCCTTTTAACATTAGGAATATGAGCCCATGCTACACTGCCAAATACACATAATTGAATTACATTTGGTTAAGTTTATTCCATGATTCTTCTAGTGTTATATTTTTAGATCCTTAGTGGGAGTGTGATTTACTATGTAATTTTCACAATTAATGGCTTTTCCCCAATACTTTAGACTTAATCCCTTAGATTTGATCATACAATTATGTATTTCTTTTAATGTGAAATTATTTCTCTCAACAACACCATTTTGTTGTGGTGTATATAAAACAATGTGTTGGATTTGGATGCCTTGTGTAGTGCAATAACTTGTAAAATTGGTGTTCACATATTTTCCTCCATTATCTATTCTTAACATTTGAAGTTGATGTCCAAATTATTTTTCTACAAGGGCCTTGTAGGCCAAAAAAATTTCAAACACTTTTCTCTTAAGTTTTAAGAAGTAAACTCAAGTGTGTATGGAAAATTCGTCAATGAAAGTTGAGAAATATTTGCACCTAGAAAAGGGAGAAGAAAGTGGAGCACACAAGTCATTGTGAACATGCTGCAAAGGGGCCAAGGTGTGCCAACATGCATGTTTGTCAAAATTGTCCCGATGATGTTTTCTGAGAACAAAACAGACACAAACACCATCTTTGCAAGAAATAAGAGGAAGACCAGTCATTATCTGTTGATTACATATTGTCTACAATGAGCTATAGTTTAGATGACCAAACTGATCATGCCAAAGTTTGATCACGTCATCTTTATGAGAAACAAAAAATAATGGAAAATATGATGACCCAAAGTTTTCAAACTTGTACAACCTGGTAATATCATCAACAATTCCAGTTGCAAGAACATGCTTAGGATATTTTAAATCCTTAATTACAACTTGGTGAGGTGAAAACTCTACATTTTTACCTTCACCTAAATGTGTAATTTGATATACTGATAAAAGGTTGCAGGAAAGACTTGAAACACGTAATACATCATTGAAATGACCATCATCTACTAAAAATGTTCCAAACCCTACAACAGTAAGAGATCTATCATCACCAACAAATATTTTCTTGGTGTTACATTCATTAAGAGAAGAAAATATAGCTTTATCCTTATCCATATGATAAGATGCTCCATAATCAATAAGCCACTCATCAAAAGAAGAAATATAAGTTGGATTGAAGGAGAAACAAGAAGCATAAAGTGCATGTCCATGAAAATAAGAAGAAGAAGAATCAATATTGATGTTTTGATTCTTCATCGATGCTTTTAAGGATTCCAACTTTTAAAAAAATCCAGACTCCACATGACCATATTTCCCAAAAAAGTTACAATGTTTGTCAATCTTCTTATTTTTAGATTTTGCCCCTTTTTCACCATTAAGAGCGGAAGTTGGCTGAGAGGATTTGGGACCCTTTTTTTTCGTGTTGTTGTGGCGAGGATGTTTCTTTTTCAGATTCTCGGATTTATGTTTATGCTGGACCACTAAAGATTTTTTGGATGTACATGCAGTGATGATCACTCCAAGTTTCAAAATATTATCTTTCTCTCTAACCAAAGCATCAGAAAAGGACCGAAGAGTAGTTTTTTTTATAAGAATTCCCTAGAGATTCTCTGGTGGCATAAAAGGTAGATACAAACCATGAATATGCACTACCAAGCTTAGCAAGAATAATATATATGCAACACTGATCCTCCAAATCTATTTTACACTCTTTACATAAAATTCTAAGTGCTTTGAACTTAGATAAATAGACTTCAATGCAAGGAAAATAATTTGGAATTAAAGTCATTATCTGATTTTCTATCTGGTGGGATCGAATAATATTATGTTTACCAAACACAAATTATATATTTTCCAAGCATCATCGAGGTCATTAATTCCTTGAAGGTGAAATCTTAAATCAGGAGAGATGGACATTCCAATTAGTCCACGTTCTTCATCATTCTTATTACCCCATTTGACTTTCTTTTTCGAAGGTAATCCAATATAATCCTTTACTTATTAATACATCTTCCACATGGAATTTCCATGAGAAGTAGTTGGTACTTGTAAGAAAAATATCATTGAGAGATTTCATATTAAAATATGCAGAAAAATATGAAAGTAATGCTCTAGATGAAAATATCACGAAAAATAGGTTGTTTAAAAAAAACGACACTAAAAAAAAATTCAGATGTGAAAGTTATCCCCTTTTGAAAAAAAGGCATAAACGATAACCAAAGAGCCACATGGAAATTAGAAGTTGGTCCACGTGGTGATGCTCCTCCTCACTGTTCCTATAAGCTCATTTAAAAAACAAATTACTTATGAAGTGACCCACTTTTATAGAATAAGCAGGAATCACTTTTACAACGAAGTTAGTTTGTAAATGAAATTTGCATGCAAAAAAACTTAAAATAAAATATTAAATTTATTCAATAGTGATTCACTTTTATAACTTAAGTGAAATGAACTTTACAATGAATGCATGAACTTCTTCAAAGAAAAGTAACACAAAAGAGACTTGAACTCAAGAATTCTTACTAAGTAAAGTAACTTTTAACCAAGTGAGCTAATGCAAAACATATTATAGTCTAAAGAAGGAGGATTGGTGTTGTTCTGGAAAATGGCCTTGGAGAGACTTCTCATAAAATATATTTGGACATAAGAAACATTTTTCTCTTCTCGACGAAAAAAAGGGTTAGATCTCGTTTAGCTTACCCAAAAAATGTAAAAACTCCCTCTATTTCTGATTTACCTAGATCGTAGAGAGGGAACGACAAAGAGCATACACAAATAAGAAAACCCTTTCTGCTCTGTTTCTTAATTGTCAAGATTGCACAAAGAGCATGGAAAATAAAATATGAATATAAAAAACAATAGATACATAGAAATAATAATAATAATTAAAAAAAAAACTGAAATAGAACCAAAATATTATCTCTGCAAAACAATAAAAAAAAATGGAGTATTTGAGCATTATACCTCCGAATCTAATTGAAATGACCGTATCTTGGGAAAAAAAAACATTTTTGAGTGAAACGAAAGAATTGTTGAATGAAACAAGCACTCTGGACGTAATGGAACAATCCTATCATCCCAAAAATGTATGAAAATGGTAGAAACTATAGATGTGACAACATGACTTAACGATCTTGATTTACAATGGGAGTAGGTCTTCGAATGCACTTTGATACCATTTTAAAAAAATAATTATTCCAATAGAGGATGAACACCTTTAGTAACCACTCACACAAGTAAATACAATATCAATACACTAATGTTTTGACGTTGTAAAACCCTTATGGGGAAACATCCATGACCCCAACCAACATGGCCACTTCAAGTAATTTATTAATGGAAAAGAAAAATCTTACAGAGATATTTAAAAGAGAGTTTCTCACAATCGATCAACGACAAATGACCCTCTATTCTCTTTACATAGATATCATGGACCAATTAGGTGTTAAGCCACATATAAATGTAGTCGTTAAGATAAAGGAGAATATGATCCATCAGAACAATCTATGTCAAGAACATATCGTGACCGTCAAATTACCTAACTACAAATGCATACTAAATAAACACAATTTTACCTAACGACACATTAGACCAAGTTGATCTTAACTAACTCCTAAGTGTCTAAATATCCTAACGGTTACAATCATTGGGAACAATGGCCCTTAATTTTCAAGATGTTTTCATGAGATTTTCCTTAGAAGGAAAGGAAATTGAGCTTAGAGGTATCCAAGGGAAACCCTATAAAGTGATAAGCTCTAATAACATGGAATGATTACTCAAAAGGGACACCATGGTGTAATTTCAAAATTGTGCTCACTTGATGTTCAAACATATATATCCTTTGCTCTAGTGGATCTCCAAATAGTTATCAACAACTGTTATCACACAAAATTGTCAGAGTCATGTGAATTTGGGGTTTTTTCCTTAGTCTGCATTTTTTTCCTGCATGTCCTCCTTTTGTAGATCCGATCGTTAGTTTTCCTCTCAGCACGTAGTTTTTCTTTTGTTGGCCTCCATCCATTTGATTGACCTATTTTTCCCTGTCACCTTGCCTAAGAAGTATCGACCCTAAGACTTTCTGTTTACTCTAAGGTCAATCACCTCTCTCTTTACCTCTGTCACTGATCCTTTTTCTTTCCTGATCCTTCAACCAGTTGCCTAGATATTCATTTACACAGGTCGCAGTCGTGAGCACAAAGCACAACACTGGGAGCGGTTTGATTTGGACTCAAATCAAGTGAGCGAGCTAGATCAACTTTCAATGACAAAGATCCATCAGGATATTGGGACCATAAGGTTACACAAAGTTTAATGTCAGATAGAGGTCCAAAGTCGCGAGGTAAATCTTAGTTGTCCATTTTAGAAGGATGTGTGGTGCATGATCAATATGGATAAAGTCGTTTCGGCAAAGCTTAAGTGACAGGTCCCGATATCCCGAGTCTCGAAATGGCGATGGCCCAAGGTACCGAAATGTTGATATTCATCTAGGTCATTTGATCAAAGGGGACACATGGCACCTGATTCAAGAGATCGTGATTTCGCGACTCAGAGGTTTGAGCATGGAGCACAACATGAGTTTGCAAAACACGAAATCACAACGCGACCGAGAGTTGGGCTCATGATCATAGTGCACGGTCATATGGAAGCAAGTTCATAAAGAGAGGGAAATTGCCTATTGAGTAGTAGGAGGCTGAGATTGTTCAAGGAAATGATCCTGGCCATCAATATCAAAGAAAATCTGACCGTAGATCTAGATGGGTCATTTCACGGGATCAAACATTGGGATATTTGAAATCAAGGGGAGTGAAGACTCCTGAAAGGCGAAATCTCAAATCTTCATATAGGGGATGCGTAAGTTCATGGCTCGAGGTCACATGGAGCGATGGATAGGAGCTACACCAAGGTCCAAAAGCACTCGTTTTGGTCTCATCAGAAGATCTGCATGGTTTCGAAGCACTGGGCTTGACTTGGAGGAGTTGTGAACATCTCCTGGATCATTCATGGGTGCCAGGCTCCATCCTGATCCCGATGCAAGTAGTTAATGGAAATGGGGGAGGTGGATGAAACCTTGTCTCACCCCATAAATGGAAAGCATGGAAAGACAACTGTGTAGGCAGACTGTTAGCCGAAAGTTCCCCTATCAACGTATTTTTCTGCAAAGCCCATATTGGTCTGAGATTGCGTCTAATAGAAGAATGCAAGTGTAGACTGACAGAAGAATATGCAGACACAAAGTTTTTAATGTAATAGCCAGGTCACATCTCTCATGGTGGCGAATGGTTTTGAGTATAAATACTCGGTTTTGATATTTTTTTAGGGTCGATGGTTGAGCTAAGTTCCCATATTGTAATGTTTTAATGAAGCTCTGGTTATCTGGTTATGTAACCTGATTTGAGACTTCTTATTTAATGAAAGTAAGATTCTATTTCCATCTTATATGCATCCAATACTAAATGTTCATGATCGAAGGATTCACATGGATTATCATGACTGTGTTGTAATGGATGTTTGATTGCAGTGCAGTTATAGTGCTTTCAGTTTCTTGAAACTTCGAATTCAAGAGGATCTTGTTTTCAGAGTTTTTCCTCCTTAGGCTGCTAGAAGACCTGATGTCCAGAAAAGAACTTTACATCTTCTCCTCAATTTATTCCTCCTACTCACCTTTACTACAACTTACTGGCTGAAGTTAATCAAGACCTCATTTTCTTGTGCATACTACCCCAGTTTTATGAGTCAAAACGTTATTCTCTGGAGTCTTCCCCATTTGACCTCTTTAAATCCATTAACCGTGACATAAAAATGATGGGTACTGGGCTTACCTCTGCTACAATACAGAGGTGACTTCTAGTGATAACATTTCTGGCGTCATTTTCGGGGATGGATTGAATATTTTCCCTGTGATTGAATGACAAAGCTTACTAGTTTTGAAGGTGCATCAGAACTTAGTACATCAAGATTTCAACTGTGCACCTAGTGACTCCATTGACGCAAATCCACTATTTAAATTGTAGCTTCTAGAGGCAAACACATGAGGTCTACTCCATAGCTACCTCTAGCAACACCCGAAGCTGACCCAAAGAAAATTATCAGAAATGGAAGGGCCCTTCGAGAAATTAGTTCTACTGTTGAACGAGGTATTTTTGATGATTTTAATTATCCTCTTGTAGAAACTGTGATATATTCTTCTCATTTTCCTATTATATTGTCTATTGGAGTTTAACGAATTTTAAATTTTGGGAGTGTTCTTGTTGAGTTTTATCCTCCTGGTTTTGGATTGGAAGGAGAAATCTTTGTCACTCCTATTTCCCCTAAGGTTGTACCTTGGTATAGACCCCAGACCTCAGAAGATTTTCCCACTCCAGGTTTTATTACTCCTCCTATTAGAGTTACTGATTTTGAAGAAAGGGAAACCTTTGTTCCCTCTATCCCTGTAGCCTTTTCTCCAAATCCTCTGTTGTTTCCATTTCCTCCTAGAAGCTCAGTTTCAGTCTCCCCTGTTTGAACCCCTTCCTCCCCTAGTTCTCAAACACCTATCATCCCTATGGCAGGAGCTAATCCCCCCAGAAATAAAATGGATGCTATAGTAGCTTCCAGATATGCCCCTCTCATTTTGCCTCAGCCTCTTAATGCCCTCCCAGCTGGTGGCTACCTTAAGCAATTGCCTAAGTTTACTGGGGAGGGAGATATTACCATAGAAGAGCACCTTACAACTTTCTATAGTTATACTGATAACTATGTCATAGTAGATGAAGATGTATGGATGAGGATTTTTGTCCATAGTCTTGATGGATAAGCTAGAAAGTGGTTCAGAGCCCTCACTCCTGGATCCATTGCTGGGATTGAAGTTTTAGATGATGTCTTCTTGAGACAATGGGGAGATAAAAAGGACTTCATGTATTATATCACAGAGTTCGGGTCCCTAAAGAGAAAAGAGGGAGATTCTATCTTTGACTTCTCCAAAATATTCAACAAAATGTACAATAAGATCCCTGCTGAGATAAAGCCTACAGAAGCCTCTGCCAAAATTACCTATGCTAGTGATTTTGACCCTGACTTCTACCTCCTATTAAGAGATAGAACAGATACCTCCTTGGCTCATATGCAAGATGTAGACCTGGAAGTAGAGTCTAACATATTGGCAGTTGAACAACTCAGAAATAAGGCTGACATAGACAAAGGAAGGGGAAGAGATGAAGCCTCAACCTCCAGTTCCTCTACCTCCCCCCCTCAAATGGATGAAGTAACCAAGCTACTAAAATCTCTTTTAGCCAGAATGGAAAGGTTGGAATTAGAGGGGAAGAAGACATATAGAAATCCTCAAAATATTGATAACAGAGGAAAATTTAGGAGGCCGAGCAACAATGCTCCTTAGATTATACAAACAAAACCTCGAAACAGAGATAGGGATGATCAAAAAATTCAAACCCCTCTTCAAAACAACCTTGTTTCAAATGGTGATGGAGAGGAAGAACACCTTGGCCCAAAAATCCATTGTCTTGAAGACACATCTCCTTCTCCTCACTTAACTCAATTAACATACAAGGAGTCTCTCATGGATATCCAAATAAATGAGCTAATAAAGGGGGATAAGGCCAGTGACATCCCAAACAAATACAAAAAACATCAACAAGGAAAAGAAATCCTAGAATCCCTCACCAGTAGCCAAAATTCCTATCACAGAAGTGAGAGAAATTCTGAAACCCCCTTCCTCCTTTAGCTTTGAGCAAAAAATTCAAAAAATTAGGATCCCTGTGCCCCTTTCAGAGCTATTCAAGCATGGAAATTTCAAAAAATCTCTCTCTAAGTTGTTGCAGTCTAAGCCATATTTCCATCGCACAGACTTAGTAAATCTCCAAGATGAAAAGCCAATAGTCATCTTAGGTCCTATGGTAGAAGATAGAGATGATTCATCCCCTCCCTTATATACGTCACTAAACATACATGATAAGGTGTTGCATAATTGTTTGATGGATTCAGGAGCCTCTCATAATCTCATGCCCAAAACTATCATGGAATAACTAGGACTAGAAATCACAAAAGCATACCATGACTTGTATTCCTTTGATTCCAGAAAAGTGCAATGTCTTGGGGTCATCAAAGATTTGTTTGTGATCTTGTTCCAGTTGCCCATGAAAAGTGTGGTCATGGACATTGTGGTAGTTGATGTTCCTCCCAAGTTTGGCATGCTTTTGTTAAGATCTTGGATAAAAAGGGTTGGAGGAACATTGCAGATGGACCTCACATATGATACCATTCCTGTATTTGGGGGGGGACATAGAAGACTGTATAGAGAAGCTTAGTTGGCCTATATCAATAGTGATGAAGCAAACCCCACTAATCATTCTATTTTTTCCCTTAATGTTGATTTGGGATCCAACTTGCTACAACTCACTGATGCTCCCGAAGCCCCTCTTGAAATCAGAAAGCAATCCCTTACCCTCTGTGAATATTATCCTCTAATTACCTCTGTGTGTAAAATGTTCTTTGATGGAGTCTCTTCTAGAGAAGGTGCTAGAGATGGAGTGGTCCTTGTTTCTCCTGTTCAAGAAATTATATCTCTGTCATTCATGTTAGAATTTGAAACTACCAATAATGTGGAAAAATATGAAGCTCTTATTTTGGGTTTGAGGGATCCAAAATACATGGGAATTGAAGAGATATCAGTGTTTGGGGATGATGAATTGATTGTCCAGTAGATCAGAAATATTTATCAGGCCAAACACCCTCAACTGAGATCATATAGAAATGAAGTGTGGGATCTGGTTGACAATGTTTTCTCGGGTTTCAACATTTCATTTATTCCAAGAGAAGAGAATGTCATGGCTAACTCTTTGGCTATATCAACAAGCAATTTCAGAGTCCCTTTGCCACCTAAACTCAAATATGATGTAGAAGTGAAATATAGACCCTCTATACCTGATAATGTCAAACATTGGAAAGTGTTTGAGGATGATCTTGAGATCAAAAGATTCTTGGAGACTGTTGATGAGTTTTCTACATTACACATTGATCAAGATCCTGATTCCGAAATAAATCGTCATGATAATGTATTTTTGAAAAAAAATTCTAACCATCATATCGTTCAGTTGCCTAGCAATCACATCCCAAAGGGACTAGTTCCTTTGGAAATAATATTTGACAGAAATGATGTGGCAATAAAGGGTTGTAATATCCCTAGGCCAAACCCAATTGTAATGTAAATGAAAATGTACTTAAGCTGGTGAGTTGTTTGATATCATTTCTGTATGCACATTTCATGGCATAGTGCGCACATGTACTGTGCAGTAAAATGATGAAGTGTGCACATTCTAGGATACTGCGTGCAACATATTAAGTGCGCACGATATTGAGGCCAGCGAGCCCTTGTGTATATGCTATGTTTTATAGGCTGGTGAGCCAATTATTATAAGCTAGGATGATTATGTTTTGATTAGGCCGGAGAGCCTAGATGTTAAAGACCAATGTGCTTGCTTTTGTATATATCTCATAATTAATATAAAATTCATCGTTGCGCGCAGACTGAACACGATAAAAGATATGGGGGACTAAACTCCACTAGTTAGGGAAAGGGAGGGGATAAGTTAAGGAAAATGGCTAAGCTAGGGATCTTAAGCCAAAAGGAATATTATATTAATATTTCTTAAATATAAGTATGAATAATTATTTTATCCTAAGTTCGAAAGTTGGGGACAAGTGGGCCAAAGTAGCTCCCAACATGAAAAGTGTCAAGTTTGGGACATACATACATATTGTTTGGACCTGGTTCATTTTCCTATATTTTCCATCATTCTTCCCATCATTCCTTCCATAATTCAGTCATCCAGTCAATCATCCATGAGCATCCATACAACCATTGAGCTATCTTTCGTACCTTCATGCCTGTACCTGAACCTGTATCCATAGCCATTTTGTGTTGGTGTACCTGGTTAGCTTGGGAGCTGGACTGAAGAAGCGGGTTGTCAGGACCATGGGATATTGAAGAGGCGGGTTGTCGGACCCATGATAAATTCTCTGGGTAAGAGAATTGCTGGGAATTGATTTCCTGAAGGTGCTAAACTGCAACTACAATGCTCTAATACTTCCTGTCTGGTCTATTGTTGAAGCCTGAAAAGGAAGTGGGGCAATGGAAGGACTATTGAACAGAGAAGGGGCACACTTCCTGGGTGGGATAGGTATGTGGGGAATGAGGGACTATAGGTTGTTAGTTTCAGTTGGCACCTGAGACAGAGTCTTTCCTCTTGTCTATGAGCCTTTAGCCTGGTTAGGAATCTCTTTACCCAGGTGGAGTTTAGTCCCAGCTCGGGGGTGACTCACTGTTGAGAGTGATGAACAGTGTGGTCTAAGGCTAGGAGGTTCATGGAAGGTATGCACGTAGTTGGTGACATTCTTACCAAGATAAGTGCCAATTGTGTGATGAATTTACATGCTGCATTGTTATTTATGTGCTTATTCTTATGGGTTATCATATGTGTGGTTATAATTGTGTTTATTTTTATGGGTATTTCATATATATGATTCATGTATACGTTTAATGTTATTTCAGTATGAATCTATGCATTTACACATGTATTTGTGCGTTTACATTTTTACATATATAAAGATTTCGCAAGAGTTATGTGTGTGTGTATTTTAATTGTATGCAGTTCGAAAATTTATGTGGCATAACTCAGATGGATGTTGGGTATGTTACAGCATGTTCTGTAGAGAGAACAGTAAGAGTTCTCTGGCATAGTGTGGCTTGACATGGATGGTCGAGGATGTTACAAATTGGTATCAGAGCCTTAGTTTTCAACGCTGAGTTTGGATGGGATGAACTTGAGTTGAAGCGAGATGTCACAGAGGATTGATTTCGAAGTGACCAAATTTTGAGTTATAGAGATTCCATGGTAAAAAGTAACAACAATTGGGTGGAATTAGGAAAAATCCCCAATTTATGTTGTTAAATTCATGGGAAAATTGAAAAATCCAACCATGTGGTGAAATATTATTGATTTAATATCTGTTCTAGCAAATTCAGACTTGGAATTGGTCGAATTTGAAGTTACAGTGAAGCTATGACAGTTGGAGCGAGTTTTATAATTAAAATTCTCAATTTGTGAATTGAGTTTGGGAAAAATTCATTCCAGAAATGTCCACCCACAATGATTTGTTGTTATAGAGGTTGAATTGGTGTTATCGGGGTGAAATTGAATAAATTTCATAGTTGCAGAATGTCTATGGTAGAAATTGGGAAAAAAGTTAAGCAAAAACACCCAATTTCTGCAGCAGAATTCACAAGAAATTGTTGCACATAAAAATGAGCGTGCACAGGTGGACGCACTAAAAATGCATGTTGCACGGTAAAAAGATTGTGTTATGTAAAACAAAATTGGGTTTCGTGCTGAAAAATGTTGGCGTGTTGGTGCGCACGCTAAATGTTGGCACTACGTGGAAAAATGTTGGCGTGCTGGTGCATACGCTAAATTTTGGCACCACGTGAAAAAATGTTGGTGTGTGGGTGCGCATGATAAATTTAGCATTGCGCGGTCTGCATACACATAATAAGGTGTGCGCGATGTGCATGCACATAATAATGGCGCACGTGGTGTGTGCAATATTGGCAGAGTGTAGAGGATTTTGGTTGGTGTGTGCACAATATGGGTATATGTTGTCGCGTGCCAGTTTAGTCAATGGTGCACGCAAAGTATTTGTGTGTGGTGGGGGTGTATTGAACTTTATCATGGTGTAGTGCATAGAGTGAAATGCACACAGAATATCAACGCACGATACAAAAAATGTGTGCAAACAGGTATTGTTCAAGAACCAGAACTGTGCGCAATAGGTATTGTTCAAGAACCAAAACTGTGCACAACATGTATTGTTCAAGAACCAAAACTGTGCACGGGGAATATTGGCGCACGACACAAAAGTAGTGTGCGCAAGTTATTGGCGCGACAGAGAAGAAATGCATAGTGGTTATAGGTGCACGAAGCATGATGTACCTTGTGGTGTTGCTGTGCATGCTATATATGTGTTCACAGGTTGTTTTTTGTGCTCGTGAATCTATTTGGAAGGTGAACAACAATAGAAAACCAGTGATTTTCTACGATGTTTTATATCATTTGAACGTCATCTTTTTGCAATGCATTTTTGAGGCCCTTAAGAGCGTTTTTAGCAACTCAAAAACCACGAGGCAGAGGTGTATCGAAGGTACACTCTGTCTCATCATCTCAAATAAAATAGCTCGGAGAGAGATTTCTAATGGTGTAAACTGTTCGTTAAATGAAGCTTTTATGAGAAAGTTACAACATAAACAATGGAGGGTAAATTTTAAGACCCAATTAACTTCCAAGAGCCATAACTTTCTTCTCTGGAATTGGATTGAGGCACAGGAGTAGTCAATGGAAATATATTGAACCATAGAATAAATTCAAAGAGCTGAATTAAATTTGTGGGCATGTTAAAAGTGTTTAATATGGAAAATAAGGTACCCGTAGCATACCAGTTACAATATGGTATTTTGGTCTGGAATTTCAGCAAGATGTAACTAGCATCCCATAACCCAGAAAGAGGTGAAACTTGGATAGAGTGTTCATAATATGTATATGAGGAAGCCCAATTGAGATCCTACAAAAATTACAAAGGAGTACGTGAAACAAAACATATTTACAACACAAAGTTGCGCCAAGTTGAAAAATGGACAGAAAAATTAATGGAAAGTTTCAAATAACCATAACTTTCTTCTCAAGACTTGGAATTGAGTGTGGGATCAGGCATTGGAAAGGTATTGGATAGTGGAATCTAAATATACACCTAGAAAATTTATTTGGGTATTCAAATTTCCAGGAAATCAGAAGAAAGAATTCTGATATATATTATTGAACCAGAATGGTTCATATTTTTATGAAATTGTTGAAACGGTTAGCTTGACAAAGTTTTGTTGGCTGCACTTTTTGCAGAGCTAACAACAACTATATCAGATCAAGATCAAAATAAATTCCATAGTAATGGAAGAGGCACAGGGTAATTATAGTCAGGAGGATGAGATTAGAGTGATGGATGTCCATTTGGGCATTAAAGGATCAAACTCCAATGGACATGGAGATGAAAGGAATGAAAACATGAATATGGCAGAGACCATTAAAAATTTACAGAAGGATTTCCAAAGCCATAAAGCTGATAATGAAAGGCTTATGAGAGTCAAGGAGCAGCAGGATGACTTCAACATGAAGTTATTTCAGAGCTTGAATCGAATTGAAAAGAAATTGGATAAGGAGAGTGGCTCAAGCAAATCATGAAATCACAAGTCTTCTGATGAGAAAATAAGAGCAAGAAGTGTTAGCAGACATCATCATCACTCCCCAAGGAATTCCAATAAGAGAGAACAAAACAACTCAAGTCCATCCCCTGCCAGGAAGCATAAGAGGTCTAGGGTGGATGAGCTACGAGGAGAAATGAACAAAATCAAATCTCCTACATTTGATGGTGAGCACAAAAAGGATGACGATGCAGAGAAATGGTTGTTGGGAATGAGAAAGTATTTTCAATTGAATAATTATTCTTCTCATGTAAAAGGTATAATTTCTATCTATCAACTCAATGGAAAGACATCCATGTGGTGGGATTAGCTTGTGCAGGTGCAGCACATTAAAGAGAAAAGTGTCACTTGGAGGGAATTCAAGAAGTATTTTGAGAAGAAATACTTAACTAAGAGATACTATGAAAAGAAAATGAAAGAATTCTTTGAAATCAAGCTTGGGAGTATGACAATAGACGAATATGAGAGAAGGTTTTTAGAACTGCTGAAGTATGTATCTTTCATCAAGGATGAGACAGTTAATATTCAAAGTTCTTTGAGTGGATTGCCATCATTCATTAGTGAAAAAATACAGTATGATGATCCCAAGACATTGGAGGAGACAATAAGGCGAGATAAATGCCTTTATGATCAACAAAAATCAAGGCCAACTTTCCAAAAAGATTGGGAAGACAAAAAAAAATTCAATATGGATCAGAGGAAGAAGGGATCTAAGCCACCATTCTTCAGAAATAATACTTAGGGATAGAAAAATCCTAGAGAACCCAGAACTATTGAGGCAGGGGGTCAAAGGCCAAGACAACCACCTATTCAATGTTGGGGTTGTAAAGGACATCACATGTTCAGATATTGTCCTTGTTAGCACCAGAAGTCACCTCTGGATTGCGGAAGAGGTAATCCTGATACCCATCATTTTTATATGTCACAATGAATGAACAAGGGTGGTCGAATGGGCGTAGACCCAAGAGAATATCACTTAACTCAGAATCCCAGACCAGGAAAAACATAAGCAAGTGATTTCTTGATCTAACTCCAGTTAGGAAGTTGATTTTAAAATGAGCATAGGGAAGACTTGGTGAGAAAATGTAAGAGTCTACTATGGACATCCAATCTTCCAGCAGTCGAAGGAAGAAAAGATTCAAGAACAAGATCCTCTTGGACTCGAAGTTTCAGACACTAAGATATACCTAAATGAAACAGTTATAACAACACGATGATCAAACCTACATCACAATGATACTGTAACAACTCGACTGGATCCTCCAATTTTGAGCTACTTAGTGTAAGAGGGAAAATATAACACAGGAAACTAATTAAAACTAGTGAAAATGTTGCAATGATAAAACCTACATCACAAAAACATAACTACCCTCGACTGGATCCTCCAATTCTGAGTGTTTTAACACAGTTGTTTACAGAGATACATAAAGAAGATGACTTTCATTAAACAAGAAGTCTCAAATACAGATGCAAAACCAGAGGAACCAATGCTTCCTCAAAACTTTACAATACAGGAGCCTAGATCAACCATCAACCACCCTTACAAAATATCAAAATTGAGTATAAATACTCAAAAATGATCATGGCCCTCAGGGATATGATCGGACCACTAAATTAAAAGATTTTCATTTCCTCCTTCTCCTGTCAGACTGCACATGTTTTCCTCTGTCATACGTGAAATTAAAATAGTATGGATTTTGTAGGAAAACCCATTTACAAAGGATCTTTGGGCTGTCAGCTAGCTTCCACGACCATCCTTTCTTGCTTTCCAGTAATGGGGTGAAACGAGGCTTCAACCACCACCCCTTATTTCCATTAATTTCCTTCATTGGGATCGGGATGATTTCTTACATCCATGAATGCCCCAGGCGGTGCCCTGACTTCTACAAATCAATCTCGATGCTTCGATCCTTGCTGCTCTTCTTCTGCAATCAATACATACACTTTCAGCCCTTTGGCATAGCTCCTTTTGATTTCCCCAGCCTTGCATGTGACCCTGGGCTACGACCGTATGCCTAATTCCCAGGCGCTAGTCGTGATTTTGGCTATCGGGAGTTTCCACACTCCTCCTTTAGGTATTTCCATCCATGAAACCACGACATCTCTGATCAAGCGCCATGTGATCCTTTGGATCAGATGGCTCCCATGAATCCTGTATTTCGGGACTTCGACATATCGACAATCCACACTTTGAGAA
The DNA here is from genome assembly GCA_009831015.1 of Picea engelmannii. NCBI lineage: Eukaryota > Viridiplantae > Streptophyta > Pinopsida > Pinales > Pinaceae > Picea > Picea engelmannii. Next base: position 67,843 of record ML787303.1, read on the forward strand.
ATCGACCATCGGGACATAGTCGATCAACATTTCGGGACTCGAGGCTTCGCCCCTTGCTCCATGCTGAAACCCTTGAAATGAGAAATCGTGATTTCTCTTATCTGTTGCCATGTGCTCCCCTATTTGGATGGCTCAGATCATTTCATGACTTTGCTTTTTGCCAGTCTTCAAGACTCTACCTTCTTACTTTCCCGACTCATGAAATCACAAAAAGCTTATCCAATGGTCCAACTTTATCCTTTGATCAAAGACTGCGATATTTTCACGATTTCGCATTTTGAGAGTCTCTAATGTGATTGAATATTGACCTCCCGATTCACGAAATCATGACTATGCTGATCATGCACCACATGTCCCTCTGAAATGAATGACCCAGATCTCACGATTTTGAGCCTTGGTCTGATGCTAAACTTTGCACAACTCTGTAATCCCGATCGCTTGATGGTCACCGATATAATTATCTCTGGATCTAATGGCTGAGACTGAGCCTGTGCTTGATGGATTTTCACCAACTAGGTATGTGCGCGCCTTTGCATAATCATGCCCCGAATTTGGATAAAAATGCATATGGTTGGTTTTTAAACCCCTTTTCTTGCATTTGGTCGCCCAATGGCCAAATTCAAAGGAAAAACATCCCCTTGCAAGAATAAGTGCTAACATTAGGCGCCATGGCGGATAGAGTCCTCCCTGTGAGGCTCTAATATCTCCTTTTGCAGTTCCAGTTGCCTTTTGTTGGGCTATAGAGTCAAGCTCAAAACACACTGCTAAAAATACAGGCCAAAAGTAAAAACAAAAATAAACATACATGCTCGAAGGAGATTATTTATGTACAGTCCTAAACTGATAAAATTTTACATAGTGCTAGGTGAAAACAAAATTCCACCATAGACATTCAAGTAACTTCCTAACTGGAAGCTCCTTCACTCTGTCAATGATTGATAACAGGTAATGAAATCGTGACAACAAAACGGTTACATTATTTAGATTTACTCCTAATGTTGAGGGCAGGATAAAGTTGGGCGGCTTCAAAACATGAAGGAAATACAACTCCATGTTTTCCTTCATAGGCTCATAGTTCAAGCGACAAACTCTAGAAAATTGGTAATAGACAACCTTCTCTGCAACATAGCTTCTCACACATTGTTGGATGTTTCTGGCAAGCACAGGTGAATGAGAAGTTGATGCGGGCTGACTAATTTTAGATGATGGCTACTCACTTACAGGCTCTGGACAGAAGATAAACCACCCCTTATGTTTCTCCTTTGGTTCTTATCCATGGCTTTCCCAAGGGTCATATTCATAATCATCATAAACAGGACCTGTGGGAAAACTCTTCTCTTCATATTATTGCTTAGTGTCTTCGACAGGTCCAGGATAGTTGATTTATTCATAATAATTTTCATTAATGAATAGAGGGCAGGGTTCTACTATTTATTCTTGGAAATCTTGCATATCTAGCTCATAATATGATTCATAGTTGTCATACACAGGATGGCTTCTCCTATGGTCATCAAACTGTGATGTGGGTATCTATTGCTCCTCATCTGAATAATCATCAAATCTTGGGGCAACAGGTACATCAGGAGCAGGATGCAAGGCCTCTACAGCTATGAAATCTTCAACGCTTTCAACATCGGTAGGGTTGTCAACAACATATGCCTCAAGGACTGGAAAATCCTTCGCACTTTCTTCAGATTCTAACCTTTCTAGCTGGGTAGAGAGAGATTTTTCCAGTTCTATCAGGTCACCCAGGGCATCTTCTTCCTCCATATGGTCCTCATCCTTACAGTCTTCGTTAGACACATCCATATCTTGGTCATGGCCTTCACATTGCTCACAACAATTATGAAAAATTAACTCATAGGAATAAAACTTTTGACAACGCCTATTGAAAATTGCATGAAACTGCTCCTGGGAGGAGATGCTAGTAGGGGGAAAGGATCGATATCACTCACGAGCATCCCTGTCCAATGAGAAAATGAACATATTCATTAAAGCATACTGATGATGTATCTCCCACTTATGCATGTGTTCATGAAACTCATGGAGATGCTGAGCAGGGTGGTCCTCTTTACGCTCTCTAAATATGGGCAAATGATCACCCCATTCATCCACAGTAGGAACAACATCAGGAAAACCAAAAATAGAAAAAAAATCAAAAGGGGAAAATCTTTGAGCCAAGATTTTATCCATTTCGAACCAATGGAGTCGTCGATCGATCTTTTAATCATGGAGTTGTCAGGTGAATGGTGCACAAATTTGAATGTGTCTGGTGTTTGTTCACCATCAAAGGCCAGATCCTAACGTTTTCGTTCCCCTAGAGAACTTCTAAAGCTGAGAAAGAAGCTGTTGAAAACCTTCTCAAGAAATCTCCTCTGAGTCAGCTTTCAGGTGTGCTAAAAGTAGCCATAACTAAAATAGTGAAGTGGAAATAGTGGAGTCACCACAGTGGAGTCGCCAAGTGCATAGTTTAAATATTTGATGTACTAGGTTCTGATGCACCCTCAAAACCAGTAAGCTTTGTTGTTCAATCCCAAGGAAAATCTTCAATTTCATCCCGAAAATGACACCATAAATGTTAGCACCAGACGTCACCTTTGGATTGCAGCAGAGGTAAGCCTGATACCCATCAGTTTTATAATGAATGAATAAGGGTGGTCGAATGGGTGTAGAACCAAGAGAATATTACTTTAACTTTGAATCCTGGACTAGGCAAAACATAAGTAAGTGAGGTCTTAATTTAACTCCAGTCAGGAAGTTGATTTTAAAATGAGCAGAGGGGAGACTTGGTTAGAAAATGTAAGAGTCTTCTATGGACATCCGGTCTTCCAGCAACCTAAGGAAGAAAATCTTCAAGAACAATATCCTCTTGGACCTGGAGTTTCAGACACTAAGATATGCCTAAAAGACATAGTTATAACAACACGATGATCAAACCTACATCACAATGCTATTGTAACAACTCAACTGGATCCTCCAATTCCGAGTTACTTAGTGTAAGAGGGAAAAGATAACACAGGAAATTGCTTAAAATTGGTGATAATATTGTTATGATCAAACATACATCACAACAACACCGCCACCCTCAACTAGATCCTCCAATTCTGATTATTTTAACACAATGTTTACAAAAGATGGAAAAGTGTTGACTTTCATTAGACAAGAAATCTCAAAATACATAGCATAACCAGAGAACCAGAGGCCTCATTAAAACTTTACAAATGGGAGCCTAGTTATACCATCAACCACCCTTACAAAATATCAAAATTGAGTATAAATACTTGGAACTTCTCATGGCCCTTAGGGATACGATCGGACCACTACATTCAAATTTTTACGTTTCCTCCTTCTCCTATCAGACTGCACATGTTTTCCTCTATCAGACGTGAAATTAAAACAGTATGGACTTTGCAGGAAAACCCATTTACAAAGGATCTTTGGGCTATCAGATAGCCAGTACGACCATCCTTTCTTGATTTCCATTAATGGGGTGAAACGAGGCTTCAAACACCAACCCCTATTTCCATTCACTGCCTTCATTGGGATCGGGATGAGTTCTGACATCCATGAATTCCCCAGGCGATGCCCTGACTTCTTCAAATCAATCTCGATGCTTCAAGCCCTACTGTTCTTCTTCTACAATCAATACATGTTATTTCGGCCCTTTGGCACAGATCCTTTCCATTTCCCTAGCCTTGCATGTGACCCTAGGTTGTGACCTTGTGCCTATTTCCCAGGCACTAGTCGCAATTTCAGCTATCGGGAGTTTCCACACTCCTTCCTTTAGGTATTTTGATCCATGAAACCACGACATCTTTGATCAGATGCCATGTGATCCTCTAGATCGGATGACTCCCATAAATCCCAGGTTTCGAGACTTCGAAATATCAGCAATCGACACTTTAAAACATCGACCATCGGGACTACGACACATCGGGACATAGTCGATCAAAATTTCAGGACTCGGGGCTTCACGCCTTGCTCCATGCTGAAACCCCCGAAATGAGAAATTGTGATTTTGCTTATCTGTTGCCACGTGCTCCCCTAGTTGGACAACTCAGATCATTTTGTGACTTTGCATTTCACGAGTCTTCAAGACTCTACCTTCTTACTTTCCCGACTCACGAAATCACAAAAATCTGATCCAACGGTCCAACTTTATCCTTTGATCAACGACTGTGATATTTTTGCGATTTCGCATTTCGGGAGTCTCTGATGTGATCGACTCTTGACCTCATGATTCATGAAATCGCTACTATGTTGATCATGCGCCACATGTCCCTCTGAAATGAACGGACCAAATCTCATGATTTCGGGCCTTGGTCTAATGCTAAACTTTGCGCAACTTTGTAATCCTGATTGCCCGATGGCCCCCGATCTAATTATTTATGGATCCGATGGCTGAGACTGAACCTGTGCTTGAAGGCTTTTCACTGACTAGATATGTGCACACCTTTGCATAATCACACCCCAAATTTGGATAAAAATGCATATGGTGGGTTTTTAAACCCCTTTTTCTCACATTTGGTCACCCAATGGCCAACTTCAAAGGAAAAACATCCCCTTACAAGAATAAGTGCTAACCATCCTCACAAAGGTGAAAAGGGGAGAACTATTCACAATGTATAGCAAGTTGGAACAATGGAGGACATGGGCATAAATGTGCCAAGGATATATGAAGCCCTGGACAATAAGAAAACAGAGTATCAGTCACATATGATTGAAGGGGAAGGTATGATCAACAACCAAACCATTGCTATTTTAATTGATTCAGGAGCTAGTCATAGTTATATAGATCCTAAGATGGTGGAAAGTTTGTATTTTTCAAGAAGAAAGAATGGAAAATATTGGTTGGTGTAGCTGGCCACCAGAGCCAAAAGAAAAGTTAATGAGATGGTTAAGTCATGTCTTATGTTCATGAATGGAATGAACACTAGTGAAGATTTGAAAATCTTGCCTTGGTGTAGACTTTCATGAATGGTTGGACCAACATCATTCTCTCCTAGACTGTCATAACAAAGCATTTACTTGCTTGGATGTGGAAGGGAACCTAAGAAAAGTGTAGGGAATTCTCAGGGCAGTAACCATCAGATAAATTTCAGCATTGCAACTAATGAAATGTTATAGAAAAGGGTGTCAAATATTTGCAGCTCATATGGAAGAGACACCTAAAGGTAAGGTGCCAAATTTAGAAGATCATCCAGTCTTAGAATATTTTGAATATGTGTTCAAGGAGGTACCAGGACTACCTCCAAAGAGAGATATTGATTTCTCTATAAATTTAATTCCTGGAGAAGCTCCAGTATCAAAGACTCCTTACAGAACGAGTACACCAGAGTTGAAGGAGTTGCAAATACAAATTGAAGAACTTATGAAGAAGGGGTATATACACCCAAGCATGTCACCTTGTGGTGCCCTGGTCTTGTTTGTGAAGAATAATGATGGAACATTAAGATTGTGCATTGATTTCAGACAGTTGAATAAAGTGACTGTTAAGAACAAGTATCCTGTGCCAAGGATTGATGATCTTTTTGATCAATTGAAGGATGCAAAGATATTTTCAAAGATAGATCTCAGATCAGGATACCATCAGGTAAGGATTAAAGAGAAAGATATCAGCAAGACTGCCTTCAAGACAATTTATGGTCATTATGAGTTCACAGTGGTGCCATTTAGGTTGTTAAATGCACCCGTTGTTTTCATGTGCTTAATGAATGGTGTTTTCCGAGAATATTTAGACAAGTTTGTCATTGTATTTTTGGATGACATTCTTATATATTATAAGTCAGAGGAGGAGCATGAACATCATTTGAGGATGGTGTTGCAAGTATTAAGGGAGCATCAATTGTATGCCAAATGGAGCAAGTGATCATTTTATCAAAAGAAAATTCATTATTTGGGGCATATCATTTCAAAGGATGGGATAGTAGTGGATCCTGAGAAGATAGAATCCATTAGAGAATGGTTAGCACCAAATAATGTGACAGAGGTCAGATCATTCATGGGCCTTGCAGGCTACTATAGGGGATTTATTGAAGGTTTTTCAAAGATTGCACACCCAATCACTTCCTTGCAAAGAAAGGGTGTGAAGTTTCAATGGACATTGGATTGCGAAAAGAGTTTCCAACAATTGAAACAGTTATTAACAGGTGCTCCAATACTAAGGATTGCAGACCCAAATGAAGACTTCATTGTATGCACAGATGCATGTAAATAGGGACTTGGTGGAGTCCTCAGTCAAAATGGGTTTGTTATATGTTATGAGTCAAGGAAGTTAAAGGAGCATGAAAGACACTATGCCACTCATGATTTAAAGTTGGCATCCATAGTGCATGCCTTCAAGAAATGGAGACACTACCTCATGGGGAAAAGGTTTGAGCTAAGAACATACCATAATGGTCTGAAATATTTATTTGATCAACCAACTCTAAATGCTAGGCAAAGCAGATGGTTAGAGTTTTTAAGTGAATATGACTTTGATATAAAGCATATCAAAGGGAAAGAGAATAAAGTGGTTGATTCACTCAGTAGAAGAGTACATGAATCGCATGCTACAACCATTAGCATGTACCAATCAGAGTTGAAAGACAGAATAATAGAGGCTGCCAGATCAGATTTTCAATACAAGGAATTAGTGGCAAAAATACAAGAAGGTATTTTGTAGCAAAAAATTGAGGAACATAAGCTAGATAATGATGAAATTCTCATGTATAGGGGCATAATTTATGTACAAAATTATCAGGAATTTAAAAATATGATATTGGGGGAAATGCATAATGTACCTTATGCTGGACACCTAGGTTATCAAAAAAATATTGCAGCTGTCAAGGACCAATATTATTGACGAGGTATGAAGAAAGAAGTTGCAGATTTTATTGTCAGATGTTTGGAATGTCAAAAGGTAAAAGTTGAGCATAGACACCCAGCTGGTTTTCTACAACCATTACCCATTCCTGAGTGAAAATGGGAAGTTGTAACAATGGATTTCATCACCAAACTTCCCAGAACAAACAAACACCATGATTCTATCATGGTAGTGGTGGATAAGCTTACTAAAGCTGCCCATTTTATTCCAGTTAAGATCACTCACAAGGAAACGAACATTGATGATGTTTATATGAAAGAAATTGCCAGATTACATGGCATACCCAAGACAATTGTGTCTGACAGAGATCCAAAATTCACCTCAAATTTTTGGAAAGGATTATTTAATGGGTTTGGAACAAATTTGAATTTTAGTACAGCCTATCATCCATAATCAGATGGACAAACAAAGAGGGTGAATCAAGTGATTGAATATATGTTGAGGATGTATGTGATGGATAAACCATGAAAATGGGAAGACTACCTACACTTGGTAGATTTTACTTATAATAATGGGTACCAAGCATATATAAAGATGAGCCCATTTGAGGCACTTTATGGCAGAAAGTGAAACACACCAGTAAGCTGAGATAACCCAGTAGACAGAGCAGTGGTTGGGCCAGATTTTCTTAGGGAAATGGAGGAGCAAATGATAAAAATAAAACAAAATTTAATAATTTCCCAAGACCGACAGAAAAGTTATGCTGATAAGGGAAGAAATCACAGGGAATTTAAAGTGGGTGAACATGTATTCTTGAAAGTGAAGGCCAACAAAAGTTACCTGAAATTGGGAAATTGTCCAAAGTTGGCAGATCACTATTGTGGGCCATTTGAAATCCTAGAGAGGATTGGTCCAGTATATTATATGATTGCATTGCCTGCATCTATGTCTATTCATAATGTATTCCTTGTATCATTACTCAAGAAATACATACCTGATGCTAATCATGTTATTGATTGGAATGTGATTCAGGTGGAGCAAGAAGCCTCTTTTCAAGTGCATCTGGTATGCATTCTGGAGCAACCTATTTCCTTTTTTAGCAGAGCACTAAGAGACGTGGAGGTCAGATATGACATCATGGAAAAGCAGGCCTACGCTTTGGTGAAAACCCTCAAATATTTCAAGGTCTATTTTATGCATTAAAAAATCATCACATATGTTCCTTCAACTTCTGTGAAGGATATTCTCATTCATCATGACTTAGATGGAAGAAGGAGCAAGTGGATTGCCAAAATCCTTGAATTCGAGCTGGAAATAAATCCCACCAAACTAGTTAAAGGCCAAGGTTTAGCCAAGCTATTGGATGAATATAATTATAAATCTTTGGGGGTTAAATTCATCAACACTTGCTCGAAAAATCGACAAGCTGAGTTGTTTGATAAAGGTTCTCAGGACAACCCTCCATTGGTAGAATGCACCTAGTACAGAGACATTATATATTTTTTGTAAGAGTTAAATCCCCTTGATAGTATGGGAAAAATAAAGGCAAGATATTTAAAGCTTAAATAAATTAGATATTGCCCTATTGACCAGGTCTCGTGTTGCAGACCCCCAAACCCTCAGGTCGAGATCCGTGTAGGATCTTTCTAAATCTACCTTTCTGAGTCAGATTGACTCTTTGTGTTCCACACAGGGAAACACACACACACACACACAATAGTGTTCCTCCACAGGTCCTTATGAGTGTTCCCACGTGATCAAACACAAGGCGTCACCCAAATCTCCTTGACCACAATAAAATCATGTCCTTCTTAATTCGGGACTTCGGGTCTCGCAATTTCGCGATCCCTATTGTCGAGTTTCTCAACCCTCTATTGCCAAAACCCGAAATGATGATTCATCGAAATGTTTGGCCACATCCTCCTCCATAGCCGTATCGTGTTTCATGATTTCTGGAATCCTGGAATAAGGAACCCCTGCCTCTTGTCTTTGAAATGCTGAAATGTCAAACCCCGATGCGTTCAGCAAAGAATGGCTCCCCTATGGGACTTTTCACCGATTCAAAGTTTTGTACTTCACGTCTTCGTGAATTTCAATGCAAGACTTCCGGCTCTCCAACCTACGAAACCCCAAAATAGTCAACGAAGTTTTGACTCCACCTAGTGACAAGAACGCCACTTGTCTGCTCCGTTGTCTTCTATCTTTGACGTGGATTCTTGCCACCTGTCACTCAAGATTTCTGGCTTTTGGGACTTGAACGAACCTCCAATTTTCATCCCTCTATCACTTCTAGACCCCAAATTCCGAAATGATCTTGACAACTCAAAAGTTACGATCAATGATCGTTGTTGAATCCTGGATCCCACGGGATGGTTTCATCCAACCCTTATCCAACCTGCAACTCCTCTGGATCCTACGGCCCTCGTGACTTCGCGAGTTCTCCACGGATAATTCTGACCTCTTGTTTCCTCCTTTCCGCAAAATAAACAAATGTTCTTTCACTGGAAATTAACCTCTGCAAGACATTTTCTATCTCCATCTCCCCTTTGGATACTTTCAAAGGTGTTGACCCTCCTAAGCTTTCACTTGCAACTCAAGTCTCAAAAGGACCCCTGCACACACTCCTTGTGGCAGACTTTCAAATAATTCTAAGTATTTTATTCTTTGACTCTCTTCACCTCCCTGCAACAGTAGTCCTTAAACTCTCCCTTGGTTGATAAATTCTAATTTTTCAACCAGCCCACGCACACCTTGCATGGATTGTGTGCTTCAATTGCACTTATGTTGGAATGAGAACAATGGTATCCCTCATGAGCTTTCAAAGATAAACTTTGAACCTTTTTCAATGCACTCCTTGCGGACGTTTCACTGCACTCCTTGTAGGAACTCTCTCACTCAAGAAGAGAAACAATTGAAACTCATTCTCTCTCTCTCTCTCAGACTTCAAACATTCAACATGAAATCATACATACACATAGTATTAAAACAAATGCATAACAGAGAGAATAACACAATTGTAAGCATACCATTCACCATGCATAAACAGAAAACATCATAACACCATGAAATATGATTCAAAGCTTCATATATTAATTCAAATCTCCCGTACATGGGTTCTTCTCTAAATCTCTTTGCTACATCTCTATGCTTAGGTTCTAATGATACAACTAACTAATGATACAAAGGTGAGGGTGTCTATATCTGTTTTCCCTCCTGCTCTTAAAACTGTCTAATCTATCATTCAAATCTACCTACTTTCATTAATTATGCATAAATGCCTCTACCTTCTACAGATGAGAGTGAATTGCTCATGATCTGTTTACAACATGCAAGTACACTTCCCTTTAACCATTACATTAATGCTTCAAAAACATTTCAAAAACGTGCGTTGGTGGTCTTCCAGCTGTCTTTCGCCTTCATGATCGTTTTCTTGGTTGGATGTTTACGATGCTCCTGCATCATAGTCCATTGATTGAAAATTTTCATGAACTCTTATTCATGAGCTCTTGCATGGTCTGTCCATGCTTACGAATTTATGCCTCATCTTCCCAGTTGGCATCTTCAACTAGATGTCCTTTCCACTTGACCAACTATTCAAAATACTCTTTTCTCCTGGTCTTCCTGCTGACTCTCTTGTCAATTATTCTTTCCATCTGTGGCTTTTCAGCTACAGGCATTTGTTTGGTCCATTGAACCTCTGTTTATTCATCCTCTGTTCCTATTTCTTCAACTCTGTAAGGGTACAAATCCACAACATTGAATATCAATGAAATTCGGATCCCATCGGGTAATTCAATCTCATATGTGTTTGCCCCAAATTTCCTTATGACCTTGCATGGTCCAATATTTTTCATTTTCAGTTTATTGTATGTTCCCCTCGGGAACCTTTCCTTCCTCATATGTGCAAGAATTAGATCACCAAATTCAAATTGAATTTCTCGCCTGTGTTGATATGCTCTGCGCTTGTACTCTTGGCTTGAACTCTGCAATCACTCCTTAATTCGGTTGTGAAGCTCCTTCATTGATTCTACAAAGTCCTCTGCACTAGCACTTCTGAATTCATTATGTTCTAAATATTTCAATTTAGAAACTCCCCTTGGTTGCATTCCATATACAATTTGGAATGGACTCTACCATGTGCTTCTATTGATCGAATCATTATAAGAAAATTCTGCTTGTGGCAGAATGTGATCCCACTGACTGTGGTGTTCAGTCACTAGGCTCCTCAGTAAATCTCCCAAGATTTTGTTTACAAATTCTGTCTTCCCATCCGTCTGAGGATGATAAGCTGAGATAAAAGACAAACTTGTCCCCAGCTTCTTCCATAAATTCCTCCAGAAATGTCCAATGAACTTGGTATCCCGATCTAAAACTATACTCCCTAGAAAACCATGAAGTCTAACGACCTCTTTGAAAAATAGGTTCGCAATATGAGTTGTGTCACTGGTTTTCTGGCAAGATATGGAATGTGTCATCTTGGAAAATCTATCGACTACCACAAATATGGAATCATAGACTCTTTGCATTCTTGGCAATCCCAATATAAAATCCATGCTCACTGCATCCAACAACCTCTCAGGTATGGGTAATGGTTGGTATAACCCTGTGTTCTTCCTTTTCCCTTTTGTGTGCTGACAAATTCTGCATCTGTCCACAAATCTCTTAACATCTCTTCTCATTCCTGGCCAAAAATATGAGCTATTTAGATTTGAGAATGTCTTATCATGACCGAAGTGTCCGGCCAATCCTCCACTGTGTTTTTCCTTCAACAAATTCTCCCTCATGGAGAATTTTGGAATACATAGCTGATTGCCCCTGAACAATAACCCATCCTGGATCATGTATTCTATCCATTGGCTTTTGTCCCTGAGAACTGGATTCTCAGACGCCTCATATGGTTCCTTAAAATCTGGGTCATCCCTGTACATTTCTTTGAGGTTATCAAAACCCAAAGTCTTGACTCTAAATTCTTGCATAAGCAAACATTTCCTGCTCAAAGCATCAAAAACTTTGTTAGCAGTTCCAGAAATATGCTTAATCACGAAAGTAAAATTATGCATGAATTCAACCCATTTAACATGTTTTTGGTTCAACTTCTCCTGTTGAGTCACGAATTGCAAAGCATGATTTTCGTTGTACAAAAAAAACTCTTTAGGAACCAAATAATGTCTCCACTTCTTCAACGCTTGTATGACAACATAAAATTCTTTGTCATATGTTGAGTATTTAATCTTCTCTTCATTCAATTTCTCACTGAAGTATGCAACCGATCTATCGTCTTGGCTCAAGACTGCTCCAATTGCAAATCCACTCACATCACACTTGACTTGAAATGTTTTGCTAAAATCTGGCAAAACTAAAATCAGTTGCTCAGTGATCTTCTTCTTCAGCAGATTGAAACTTTTCTCTGCTTCCTCTGTCCAATGAAAATATTTGTGTCTTTTCTTCACCGTATCCACCATCGGTGTGCTAATTCCACTGAAATTTCGGATGAATTTCCTGTAGGAACTAGCTAAACCATGGAAGCTTCAAACTTCAAACACACTTTTCAGCGATGGCCAATTCTTAAGCGCATTTACCTTTTTCGGATCCATTTTCAACTCATTTGCAGAGATAACAAAACCCAAATAAATGAGTTATGTCCTCATAAATGATGATTTCCTCATGTTTATCAACAACTTCTCTTGCTGTAATCTCCTCATCACTGCAACTAAATGCTTTAAGTGTTCTTCTTTTGTCTTGCTGAAAATCAATACATCGTCAAGATATACAATGATGAATTTCCCGATGAACTCCTTCAATATCATGAAAGTATTGGGTGCATTTTTTAAGCCAAATGGCATGACAAGCCATTCATACAGCCCCTCATTCATCTCGAATGTTGTCTTCCATTCATCACCTTCTCTCATATGAATTTGATGATACCCGCTTTTCAAATCAATCTTTGAAAAAAATCTTGCTCCACTCAAGCAATCCATCAAGTCATCCATCCTTGGAAATGGAAATATATATCTAATGGTAATCTTATTGATCGCTCTTGAGTCTGTACACATCCTCTAGCCTCCATCTTTCTTCGGGCTGAGCACTGTTGGAACAACACATGGACTCAAGCTCTCTTTAACCAATCCTTTGTCCATTCAATCCTGGACCTGTCTCTTAACTTCCTCATTCTCCTACGACGTCAACCTGTACGTTGCTTTGTTTGGTAAACTGGCTCCAGGTATAAGATCAATGTGATGATTTATACTCCTGATCAGTGGCAACGAACAAGGTAGATCATCCACTACTATATCAGCAAACTCTTCCAACAACTTCTGGATTTCCTCTGGTAAATCATCCACTCTTGTACTGGTCAAAACAATTCTAGGCTTCCCGACCACAATAAATTGTGTGTATTCTTTCTTCTTAACTTCCTTAAGAAGTTCCTTCCCACTCATGAGTAGTACAGTGTTGCTCGTCTCTGGTTTTACTTCTTTATCCTTAATCGACAACAACATGTGAGTTCTCCCATTCTTCTACAAGGTGTATGTTTTCTTTCTTCCATCATGAACCACATTCATGTTATATTTCCATGGTCTACCCAACAATAGATGAAAAACATCCATGGGAATTACATCACACAATATTTCATCCTTATATCCTCCTATTTTAAATTCAATTAAACATTGTTTAGTGACATTTACCTGATGTCCTTTTTGTAGCCACGAAACTCTGTATGGGCTTGGATGTATGATAGTCTCTAGCTCCATCTTTTCTACCATCTCTATAGAAACAAGATTGTTTGTGCTACCGCTGTCCACGATGACTTTTCATACCCTGTCTTTGGTCTTGCAAGCAGTTTGAAACGGTCTGTTCCTTTCGGCTAGGTTCTCTACCTCTTTCTCTGGCGTTAAGAGAACTTTCCTCATCATCAAGGATCTTCTGCCCTCAGCATATTCTGCCTCAACATTCTGTCCTTATGCTTTAGCAATGTGAATCTCACCATCTTTTTTCTTTCTGTCTGGACACTCATAAGATTTATGTTTGTTTTTCCCACAGACAAAACATTTCACTTCACCGCCTTGGCCTCTTCCATTTCCTCTGGCTCGAGGAAAAGTATTTCTATCAACATACTGCCTGCTCTGTGAGCTTCCTCCTCTCTCATGTTGAGTTTGAGGTTTCTTTCCCTCTTCTTTAGGATTTTGAATCATGTCTTAGCAATTTCTTTGCCTCTGGCTTGACTTATACCTCGACCTCTTTGACCTTGCTTTCGGCTCAGCTTCTCTTCATCTTTCAGATCCATCTGATAAGCATTCTCCACATTCTGAATGATCATCATGCTCATCTCATCTTGGATGTCATATCTCAGACCATTCATGTACCTAGAAACCTTTTCATCATCGCTCTCCCGATGACCTGCTCTGATGTTTATCTTGTAGAATTCTTCAGTGTATTCTTTCACTGTCATTAGCTTCTATCTCAAATTTTGCATCCTCTGAAACAGAGTGATTTGATAATCCTTGGGTATGAATTTGGCTTTCATCTTTGCAACCATTCTATCCCAAATCTTGATTTTTTGCTTGCCTTTGCAACATCTGTCAACCTACAGTTCATCCCACCATAGTGTTGCATGCCCTTTAAGTTTGGTAACAGCATGTTTGACCTTCTTGTCTTCCTCGACATCCTCATAGTCAAAGTATTTATCTAGAGTTTTAATCCAGTCTAGAAGCTCTTCAACATTTAAGTTTCCCTCATACACTGGAATGTCCAGTTTTTCTCTGGCACCTATCCTAGCAACAGCCCTGAATAGGATTTCATCCGCAACATCTTCAACTACAACTTCTTCTTCATGTCCAGCTTCATTTTCACTGTCAGCCTCACTGATATCCCCAGTGTCGACTGTGCACCTCTGTGTTGTCTCCATGGCATCAAGCCTGGCACGCAATTCACACATTTCCCTCTCCACTGCTGGATCAGGCATTGGTATGTCTCTTCTTCTCGGTGGCATGGCTGAGAATGGTTCTCTTATCTCTTCTACAGAAAGAAAAGAACTTTTTCTGTGATCTGATACCACTTATGTTGCAGACCCCCAAACCCTTGGGTCGAGGTCCGTGCATGATCTTTCTAAATCTGCTTTTCTGAGTCAGATTGACTCTTTGTGTTCCCCATAGGGAAACACACACACACACAATAGTGTTCCTCCATGGTTCCTTATGAGTGTGCCCACATGATCAAACACAAGGCATCACCCAAATCTCCTTGACCACAATAAAGTCACGTCCTTCCTAATTCGGGACTTCGGGTCTCGCAATTTTGCAATCCCTATTATAGAGTTTCTTGGCCCTCTACTTCTGAAACCCGAAATGTCGATTCACCGAAATGTTTGGCCGCGTCCTTTTCCATAGCCATATCGCGTTTCACGATTTCAGGAATCCCAGAACAAGGAACCCCTACCTCTTGTCTTCAAAATGTCGAAATGCTGAACCCCAATGCGTTCAGCAAAGACTGGCTCCCCTATAAGACTTTTCGCCGATTCGCAATTTTGGACTTCGCATCTTCGTGAATCCTGATGCAAGACTTCTGGCTCTCCAACCTAAGAAACCCTGAAATAATCAACGAAGTTTTGACTCCGCCTAGCAACAAGTATGCCACCTGTCTCCTCTGCTATCTTCTATCTCTGACGCAGATTCTTTCCACCTATCACTCAAGCTTTCCAGCTTTCAGGACTTGAACGAACCTCTGATTTCCATCCCTCTATCACTTCTAGACCCCAAATTTTGAAAATCATCTTGACAGCTCAACAGTTACGATCAACAATTGTTGTTGAATACTAGATCCCACGGGATGGTTTCATCCAACCCTTATCCAACCTACAACTCCTCTGGATCCTACGGCCCTCGCGAGTTCTCCATGGAGAATTTTGACCGCTTGTTTCCTCCTTTCTGCAAAATAAACAAATGTTATTTCACTGGAACTTAACCTCTGCGAGACATTTTCTATCTTCGTCTCCCCTTTGGATACTTTCAAAGGTGTAGACCCTCCTGAGATTTCACTTGAAACTCAAGTCTCAAAAGGACCCCTGCGCGCACTCCTTGTGGCAGACTTTCAAATACTTCTAAGTATTTGATTCTTCGACTCTATGCACCTCCCTGCAACAATAGTCCTTCAACTCTCCCCTTGGTTGATAAGTTCTAAGTTTTCAACCAACCTGCGCACACCTTGCACAGATTTTGTGCTTCACTTTCACTTCTATTGGAATGAGAACAATGGTATCCCTCCTGATCTTTCAGAGATAAACTCTGAACCTTTGTCAATGCACTACTTGCAGGAACTCTCTCACACAGGAAGATAAACAATTGAAACTCATTCTCTCTCTCTCTCTCTCTCTCTCACTCAGACTTAAAAAATTCAACATGAAATCATACATACACACAGTATTAAAAAAAATGCATAACAGAGAGAATAACACAACTGTAAGCATACCATTCACCATGCATAAATAGAAAACATCATAACACCATGAAATCTGATTCAAAGCTTCATATATTAATTCAAAGCTTCTGTACATGGTTTCTTCTCTACATCTCTCTGCTACAGCTCTATGCTCAGGTTCTAATGATACAGCTAACTAATGATACAAAGGCGAGGGTGGCTATATCCATTTTACCTCCTGCTCCTAAAACTGTCTAATCTATCATTCAAATCTACCTACTTTCATTAAATGCATAAATGCCTCTACGTTCTATAGATGAGAGTGAATCACTCATGATCTATTTACAATATGCTAGTACGCTTCCCTTTAACCATTGCATTAATGCTTCAAAAACATTTCAAAAATGTGCACTGGTGGTCTTCCAGTTGTCTTCCACCTTCACGCTCGTTTGCTTGGCTGGATGTTTACAATGCTCCTGCATCATCTCGTATTGGAAAGACCTTCTGGGTGTTCTTCTGAGATGTTTAGACGCATAGGAGGCCCAAAATATTATGTTTTATTTTCATGATAGCCTGTGTGGGGGACATCATTTCTAGAGAACCACAGCCTACAAGATTCTCAGGGCTGGGTACTTCTAGCCTACTCTATTCACTGATGTCTGTGCAAAAAATAAGGGCTTGTATCAAATGTCAAAAGTTCATTGGGAAGAAACAACTCAAGTCTCTTCCATTGAAGCATGTGGTAGCTTTAGGACACTTTCAATAGTGGGGCCTAGAATTTATTGGGGAGATTCATCCTCCTTCAAGTGGTCAGCACAGGTGGATCTTAACGGAAATAGATTATTTCACCAAGTGGATAGAATTTATCCCCACAAGGAGTGCTTCTCACAGAGTAATTATTGGTTTTCTTGAAGATATTATGGCAAGGTTTGGTTGTCCGGACAGAATCATCACTGATAACGCTGCATCTTTCAAAGTTGAACCATTGATCAAGTTTTGTGAGTAGTTTAGAATTTCATTAATCCACTCTACCCCCTATTACCCCCAAGGAAATGGATTGGGAGAGTCCTCTAACAAGAGCCTTATAAATATTATCAAAAGATTTCTATAGGACAACAAGAAAGCATGGGATTCCAAGCTCAAATTTTCTTTGTGGGATGATTAAGTGTTGAAAAAGAGGTCCCTGGGCATCTCTCCTTTCCAACTTGTATATGGGACTGAAGCAGTGTTTACTTCTCAGCTTTCCTTGCTTGTGGTGAAATTCTACCAAGATTTCCACGGAGAACCCAACGATATGATCAGAAGAATTCATCAGTTGGTAGAAGTCCAATAGACTAAAGCGTAGGTGATGGACAAAGCGCATGACTGTCAACAGAAAATCAAAAAAGCCTTTGATAGAAAAATCAGTAAGGAGAATTTCCATTTGGGGGATCTAGTACTCAAATGGGATGCACCCAGACAAGACAAGGGAAAACATGGTAAATTTGAAGCCCTTTGGAACGGTCCCTTCAAGATTTATGAGGCATTTCCAAACAACATTTACAAGTTGCAGAATTTGGAGGGTGACAAAGTTGTTGGTTGCCCTGTAATTGGGCACTTCCTGAAATTTTTTTTTGTTAAAATCCGCATTCGACGTCCCACCATTGTGAATATTGTTTATATTTTATGTTTATTTTTTTTTTAGTACGAGACTCCATAACCCAAAGAAAAGGCACTGGAACTATTTGTTCTTGGGAGCTCACAAGGAGCATGACATCCTTTGTGGAGCCAAATGTTATCACATAAACTTGTCAGAGTCTTGTGAATTTAGGGTTTTTTTCTTAGTCAACAATTTTTGCCTGTCTCTCCTCCTTTTGTAGATTCAATCATTAGTTTTCCTCTCGGCTCATAGTTCTTCTTCTGTTGGCCTCTATCTGTTTGATCGACCTATTTTTCCCTGTCGGGTTGCCTGAGAAGTATCGGCCCTAAGCCTCTATGTTTACTTTGAGGTCAATCACCTCTCTCTTTACCTTTGTCACTGATCCTTTTGATTTCCTGAGCCTTCAACCAGACGCCTAGGTATTCGTTTTCACAGGCTGCAGTCGTGAGCACAAAGCACAACACTGGGAGCGGTCTGATGTGGACTCAAATCAAGCGAGCGAGCTAGATCAAATTTCAATGGAAAAGATCCATCTGGCTATCAGGACCATAAGGTTACACAAAGTTTAACGTCAGACAGAGGTCCAAAATCGTGAGGTCAATCTTATCTGTCCATTTCAGAAGGACGGGTGGCACAGGATCATCATGGAGAAATTTGTTTCGGGAAAGCTCAAGTGAGAGGTCCTGATATCCTGAGTCTCGAAATGTTGATAGCCAAAGGTCCCAAAATTTTGATATTCATCTGGGTCGTCTGATCAAAGGGGACGCATGGCACCTAATCCAAGAGATCGTGATTTCATGAATCAGAGGTTTGAGCATGGAGCACAATGTGAGTTCAAGAAACATGAAATTGCAACGCACCCGAGATTTGGGCTCATGATCACAGCTTGCGGTCATGTGGAAGTAGGGTCATAAAGAAAGGGAAAGAACCTATTGAGTAGCAGGCAGTTGAAATTGTTTAAGGAAATGATCCTGGCCATCAAGATCAAAGAAAATCTGACTGTAGATCTAGATGGGTCATTTCGCAGGATCGAACATCGGGATATTTGAAATCAAGGGGAGTGAATACTCCTGACAGGTGAAATCCTGAATCTTCATATAGGGGACGCATAAGGTCATGGCCCGAGTCCACGTGGAGTGATGAATAGGAGCTGCGCCAAGGGAAAAAAGTGCTTGTTTTGGTCTCATCGGAATATTTGCATGGTTTTGAAGCGTTGGGCTTGACTTGGAGGAGTTGTCAACATTTCCTGGAGCATTCATTGGTGTTAGGATCCATCCCAATCCTGATGCAGGCAGTTAATGAAAATGGGGGAGGTGGTTGAAACCTCGTCTTACCCCATAAATGGAAATCATGGAAAGACGACCATGTAGGCAGACTGCCAGCCGAAATTTCCCCTATCAACAGATTTTCCTGCAAAGCCCATACTGGTCTCAGATCGTGTCTGACAGAAGAATGTAGGTGTAGACTGACAGAAGAATATGCAGATGAAAAGTTTTGAATTTAATAACCAGGTCACATCACTCATGGTGGCAAATGGTTCTGAGTATAAATACTTGGTTTTGATATTTTTTTAGGGTTGATGGTTGAGCTAAGCTCCCGTATTGTAATGTTTTAATGAAGCTCTGGTTCTCTGGTTATGTAACCTGATTTGAGACTTCTTGTTTAATTAAAGTCAACTTCTATTTCCATCTTATTTGCATCCTATACTGAATGTTCATGATCAAAGGATTCACATGGATTGTGGTGACTGTGTTGTAATGGATGTTTGATTACAATGCAGTTATAGCGCTTTCAGTTTCTTGAAACTTTGAATTCAAGAGGATCTTGTTTTCATAGTTTTTCCTCCTTAGGCTTCTGGAAGACCTAATGTCCAGAGAAGACCTTTATATCTTCTCCTCAATATATTCCTCCTACTCACCTTAACTACAACTTACTGGCTGAATTTAATCAAGACCTCATTCGCTTGTGCATACTATCTCGTTTTTCTGAGTCAAAACATTATTCTTTGGAGTCTTCCCCATTTGACCTCTTTAAATCCATTAACTGTGACATAAAATTGATGGGTACTGGGCTTACCTCTGTTGCAATCCAGAGGTGACTTCTAGTGCTAACAACAACCATTACAAGGTATCTAGAGAGATGTCTAAGGGTCTTCCACCAACTCGAGATCAAAACCTTGTTATTCGTTTGCAACCAGGAAGTGTACTACCTAACATTAGGCTTTATAGGTATCAATATGCACAGAAGAGTGAGATTGCGCATATGATCCAATAAATGTTAGAGGTGGGAATCATTCAACCTAGCCAAAGTTCTTTCTCTTCACTAGTATTTATGGCTACAAGAAGGATGTTTCTTGGTGTATGTGTCCATATTATAGACAACTACAAAAAATAGCCATCAAAGATAAGTTTCCTATTCCTATCTGCTATGGGATTTTTCTCTCGTGACTTTGGGTCATGTCACAATAGAGATTGACCAAGTAAAATATAGAACCCTAACCCACACACAAGACTTTTAATGAAGTAACTACTTTATCAATGAGGGAATAAAGTTTCACACCTTGAGATTCAACAAGAAGATCCTAGTGAACATTATGCACCTACACTAGGATGGAGGCTCAAACTATTTTTAGGTGGAAGTCTAATTTTAGATGATGAGAAAATTCTATTTATAGATGGTGAGTGAATTCTATTTATAGATATATGTCGACTATTATTATCCCTTAATAATAGTTGGACAATAAATATTAATATATTCTCAATGAGCACTTGGAAATAGTTAACTGAAGTGGAAAATCAATTAGATATATAAAATTTGAGTTCAAAGGTTGATTGGTGGGACATGCAAGTTGAATTAGTTGTAACTGAGTGATTCGAAGTTGTAACAGAGTTATATGTGTAGTTATGTGAGTTGTAAAGTAGTTTAACTTAGTTAAGTAAGTTAAGCTCAGTTGTACTAGTTGTAACTGAACTTATACTAGTGAGAGATCAATGAATTAATTATTAATTAATTCACAATTAGTGGTCTCACATGAAACTGAAGATTTACCACTGTTAACTACATGCATGTCAGATCCAGTGGAGAACCAGTTGGGATATCAAGTGAAAGAGATAGTTTGACTATCAGTTGTGACGTTAGTGAGTGCACTCATGCAACCACACACACATTGGATGTTCACATAAGGAATGTGCACCCTAGGCAAGAGGGATTCATTCATTGCAGGGATTTCCATTAGTAGGGATTGCGCAGAGGAGGCAGGTTGTCTGGAGGCAGTAAATTGGCACATGCATTTGCCAATTTTTGTATGACAGTGTGAGAAGATTGTATATTGTACTAAGATCTCTTGGATCAGATTTTTGTATGAGATTGTTTCATGATCCATGATATATACATAATATATGATAGTGAGTTTTTTAGCTTTATGCTTTCCTGATAAAACATCTGTGTTATGTGTAATTGATCTCTCTTCTTGATATTGCAATTAGCGATCGTGTTTTAAATTTTGCAAGAATTTTAGTAGAATCTATTCTATATTTAACAGTGGCATACAATTGTTAGAACATGAGAATCTAGGCAATACATAATTTGTATTAAAATTTCTACATGGTATCAGAGCACAGAAGATTGCAAAAGATGAGTTTGTGATTGGATATAATTTGAATTTGCAGAAATACTTTCTTGGTGCTACAGCTGATTCAAGATCGAAATGGCTTTCAATGGCTTGAGGTTAGAGTATGCACTCAAGGGAAGAGCGAACTACATTTCTTGGAAGGACAGGATGGAGACAGTACTTGAAGACAATGTATTGAAGGAATTCATTGACAAGGATGTTCCTAAGTTAGATGCTGCAAATCTTGATGCATGGCAAAAGAAAGTGAAAAAGGTGAGGAGGATACTGTTGGAGGGAGTAAGAGACCACATTGTCTCAAACATCCATGGGAAAGACACACCATATGCAATGTGTAAGGATTTGACGGATCTATTCCAAAACAACAATGACCATAGGAAATTGGCGCTCAAAGATAAACTTAGGAAGATCAAGATAGAGAAGGGTGACTCCATTCCAAAATATCTCACGAAGTTTGTCCAATGTCGAGATGAGCTGGGCAGTGTGGGAATAACAGTTGCTGATGATGATTTGGTGAGCTTGGATCTCCTAGGACTTCACAAGAATTGGCACAGTTATCAAGACTCTGTCAATGGAAGGGGAAAACTGTCAGATTAGGAACGACTATGGTCAGATCTAGCACAGGAGGAGTTCAGGAGGAACACAAAAGATGGCTCTTCATAAAAACATGATGATGAAGAGGATTGTGCTTTGGCTACCAAGGAAAGGAAAGAGAAGGGGAAGAAATTCCATTCAAAATCTGATTCTAAAGGCAAGAAGCTATATTTGTCCAAAGTTAACTGTTTTTTCTGTCACGAACATGGGCATCTCACTACTAACTATCCACAGAAGAAGAAGAACAAGAAGGATGTTAGAGCTGCAACTGGTGAGGCCCTTGCCTTGAAATTTGAACTTTACTTCTCCTTGATCACATTCATGGAATCAAGTGCATTGGGATGGGTATGGTATTTGTATAGTGGTGCTTCCTTCCACATGATAGGAGATAAGGAGATTTTCAGTGACTTGGAGGAGAAAGATCTCAAAATGCATATAGATATGGGTGACGATGGATGATACAGTGTGACTAGAATTGGTACCATTACCTTTCAGAGGGAGTCAGGTAAACCATTTCAATTGAAATATGTTATGCATGTTCCAGGTCTGAAGAAAAACTTGGTCTTAGTCGCAATGTTGGAGGACAAAGGCTATGACGTTGTTTTCAGCGATGGAAAAACTTTCCTGCGACATAAAACAATGGGTCAAGTCAAGAAGATAGGGATTCGAGTTAAGAATATCTACAAGCTAGAGGTAGATGGTTGGGCTTCCATGATGGGAAAGGAAGAAAAAGTGTTGAGCCTGGATGAGGGTGAATTATGGAACATGAAATTGGGCCATCTTCATCATGGAGCCTTGAAAATCATGCAACAAATATCTACTAGACTTCCAATGGGAACACTTGCTCAGTTAGATCAGTACAAGGGTTTCACCATGGGGAAGTATGTAAATTCCACCTTTCATGAAAAGGAGAACCATGCTTCGGTGATCCTGGAGAGAGTTCACACAAACGTTTTTGGACCATTCTCGGATGATTCAACAACTAAACATAATTATTATGTTTTTTTTGTTGATGACTTTTCTCGTAAATGTTGGATATTCTTCGTGTAGAAGAAGGATCAAACATTCTCAAACTTCTATGAGTTTAAAGAATTGGTGGAGAAATATTCGAGGAAGCAAGTGAAGTCTCTGAGGAGCGATAATGGTGGAGAATAAATCTCTAACGAATTCAAAGACTTCTGCAACAAAGAAGGAATTCGAAGAGAACTCATAGCACCTCATAACCCACAGCAAAATGGGGTCACAGAGAGGAAGAAAAGAATGATCGTGGGTGTGGCACGAGTGATATTGCATGATCAGGGCCTACTAATGCATTTGTGGGTGGAAGCATGCAACACTACGGTTTATGTGAAAAACCGTTGTCCTCATAGAGTACTTGGCATGAGTACATCTGAAGAAGATTTAATTGGTAAGAAACCAGATGTTTCTCACTTTAAGATTTTTGGCTCATCTGTTTATGTGCATGTGACCAAGAATGCCAGGAAGAAGCTGGAGCTGAGTGTTGAAGTTGGGATATTTGTGGGGTGCATAGAAACACCCCATAATTATCATGTGTATTTGCCTAACAATAAGATGACTGTTATGTGATGCGATATAAAATTCGATGAGGGAAAAGCCATGTGGTTGTTGCTTGAGAGGAAGCTAGACTTTCATGCAGAGGAGGAGTTGTTGGTTCCCAAATATGAGTCTCAAGATGTGGATCAACCACATGAGGAGGTTCATGGAGTAGAGGAAGCCACTCATGCAGAGCCATCCATTAGAAATGGCAGGAAGCGCACCACGGAAGATGATATATTGAGACTAGATGTTGCACAGAATGTAGGAGCCCCTACTTCACAGTGCATACAGAGACAGTCTCCTGATTGATTTACTGGATACATGGCTCTCATGAGAAAATGTATTGTGACTGAACCATCTTCCTTTCAGGAAGCAGTGCAGGATCCCACTTGGGTTGGTGTAATGGTGGAGGGTAAGATTTTAATCATTGTTCTTTATGTTGATGATTTAATACTGACTGGTGATGAGAAACTGATATACTCATGCAAGGAGGACCTTGTAAAGGAGTTTAATATGAAGGATATGGGCCTCCTTCATTATTTCCTTGGATTGGAAATATGGTAGTGAGATGGTGAACTTTTTGTGTCTCAAGACAAGTCTACAAGGGAGATATTGGGTAAGTTTCACATGGAGGGCTGCAAACCCATGGATACTCCTCTTCCAGGAAACTGGAGGACAGAGGATGCTACTTCTGGAGAGGTAGTGGATTCTACTGTCTATCGACAGCTAGTGGGTTCGCTAATGTATCTAGTGAACATGAGACTAGACATTTTCTATGCGGTTAACCAGCTGAGTCAAGCGATGGTTAAGCCTACCAACCTCTTTTGGAAGGCGGGTAAGCATGTCCTGAGATACCTGAGGGGCACATCTGAGTATGGATTATGGTACAAATAGATAGAAGAGGTGAATTTTCATGGCTTCACGGATGAATATTGGGTGGGAAACCCAACGGACAGAAAGAGCACATCAGAGGGGATCTTTAGTATCAGATCTACAACTGTTTCTTGGTACAACAGGAAGCAAAGATCTACAGCACTCAATTCAGCAGAAGTGGAATACATGGCAGTGAGTCAAGCTACATGTGAGGCTATCTGGATGAGAAAGATCTTGGTTGGTTTGTTTGGTTCTCATTTAGATCCGACAGTGATTCATTGTGATAATCAGAGTTGCATTAAACTCTCAATTAATATTTTATTTCATGATATATCTAAGCATATAGATATCCGATATCATCATTCTAACGAAGGCGCTCACCAGGAGAAAATTTGAATACCATGGAGACAAGATTGGGGTGAAGGATAATCCCTTTCTTGTTGAGAGGGAGTGTTAATATTCAACAAGAAGATCCTAGTGAAAATTATGCACCTACACTAGGATGGAGGCTCAGGGTATTTTTAGGTGGAAGTCTATTTTTAGATGATGAGAAAATTATATTTTTAGATGATGTCTATTTATAGATGGTGAGCGAATTCTATTTATATATGTATGTCGACTATTATTTTCCCTTAATAATAGTTGGACAATAAATATTAATATATTCTCAATGAGCACTTGGAAATAATTAACTGAAGTGGATAATCAGTTAGCTATAGGAAATTTGAGTTCAAAGGTTGATTGGTGGGACATGCAAGTTGAATTAGTTGTAACTGAGTGATTTGAAGTTGTAATAGAGTTATATGTGTAGTTATGTGAGTTGTAAAGTAGTTTAACTCAATTAAGTGAGTTAAGATCAATTGTACTAGTTGTAACTGAACTTACACTAGTGAGAGATCAGTGAATTAATTATTAATTAATTCACAATCAGTGGTCTCACATGAAACTGCATATTTACCACTGTTAACTACATGCATGTCAGATCCAATGGAGACCCAGTTGAGATAATAGGTGAAAGGGACAATTTAAATATCGGTTGTGACATTAGTGAGTGCACTCATGCAACCACACACACATTGGATGTTCCCATGAGGAATGTGCAGCCTGGCCAAGAGGGATTCATTCATTGTAGGGATTTCCATTAGCAGGGATTGCATAGAGGAGGTAGGAAATTGGCACATGCATTTGCCAATTTTTGTATGACAGTGTGAGACGATTGTATATTGTACTGAGAGCTCTTGGATTGGAGTTTTGTATGAGATTGTTTCATGATCCATGATATATACATAATATATGATAGTGGGTTTTCTTAGCTTTATGCTTTCCTGGTAAAACAAATGTGCTATGTGTGATTGATATCTCTTCTTGATATTGCAATTGGCGATCGTGTTTTAAATTCTGCAAGAATTTTAGTAGAAGAGATTTTTTATTAACAGTGGCATATAATTGTTAGATCAAGAGAATCCAGGCAATACATAATTTGTATTAAAATTTCTACAAGATTGACCAAGTAAAATATAGAACCCTAACCCACACACAAGACTTGTAATGAAGTAACTACTTTATCAGTGAGGGAATAAATTTCAACACCTTATATCCTTATGTTTGGTGTCGTTCCCTTCTCTCAACCCTGGTACTTCTCTTGAGTCCTACTTGAGTTAACTTATAAAAGAAGATCAAGAAAGTGTTGTAACAAGGTAT
The DNA here is from genome assembly GCA_009831015.1 of Picea engelmannii. Lineage (NCBI taxonomy): Eukaryota > Viridiplantae > Streptophyta > Pinopsida > Pinales > Pinaceae > Picea > Picea engelmannii. The sequence goes on from ML787303.1 coordinate 94,051, forward strand.
TTATAGCATAAAATCATACAAGTAAATGATAGATATATTCAAATATGAAGAGTAATTGGACATACATAAAAAAAATTGAATCAATTCTACATAAGTATGGGGAAAAGAGAACTCTTTATTAGCAACAGTAAAAGAAGTGGTTATAACCTGACTCCAACTGTCGTCACTACCTCGAAGCCAATCACCCAGGTACCTCCAAAAGTTCCTTCAAGCATCACTCAACAATATTTACCTTACTTGGATGACCCAATAAGGATATGAACACACCTTATGCTCATATAATGTAAAGGAAGGAATGTTGGAACAAGGGTTCTAGGTCAAGGGGATGCTACTCAGAGGATGAAGGGAAGTAGGGAGATTTGCAATTTCTTTAGAATAAATTTCCACCTAGGTTGTCATTTTCATACATGCCCCCAAAGGTACCTTTATACCATCCTCAAGAGGTTAAGGATGTTGAAATCTGTTTGGTATGAGCTCAGGGAGGTTGGGAAACAGCCCAACCGAAATCCCTGCCCGAAAATGTGGAATTATTTTATTTTTCATATTTTTTGAGGGAATTCATGGGTTGTACACTAGAAGGGCACAAATTTCCATTTGTTTCACAAATGTAACCCATAGATATAAGAAAGAACACTATTTTTTAAGTGTCTTTGATGAGGAAAGTTGGGATTTAAACTTGCAAGTCAGGGACAACGACTAAGCCATCTCATAATGAAAATGGTGTAGAAAATTGTGGTATAACAAATGCCCCCTAATGTGTTATTTCAGAAGGGAAACTGATGGATGAAATACATTATAAATCTGAGAGGCGAGGATGCATTGAAGTAGATCCAAATGAAGGTTCCTGAATAACTGATCCAAGAACATAAACCATTAACAAAGATCAAGTAGGAGTATTCTCTTCCCAAGTCGGTCATACCCATGCTGAGTGATGTAAGAATGATTGACAAATCAAGTAGACTACAGATCCATGGCATATATATGAAAGTATGACTAATGTCCATGTCCACGAACAATAAACAATGGATCCATGTGATATATATAAAGTAGAAAGCATGGCCATGAGGAATACATGGTGGATCCATGTCAAAGTAGTTCATAGCCACGAATAGATACACAATGGATCTATTTATAAAAATAAAAAACAAAGGATATCTGGGACCAATGGAGTGAAAAAAATGATCCTCTGCAAGTTATAATGTCTGTGGAGTGGTAAAATATATGTCGGGTAGGAGAAGAAAATATGTGATTCTCATACGTCACCCGAAGTCTTCAAAACGATCCGACGTGGTACAATTATACACTATGTGAATAGATGTGTTGGGGTCGAACACAGTGAGACACCATATGATTACTGATCATTGATGTTTATCATTAAAAAATGTGAGACGACCCAACAATGATGATAATGGGAATCAAGGTACCATGGTACAATCTAACAAGTGTGGATAAATGAGCTAAGGTCGAACACTAGGTAGAATCTATCGAGCAAGGGACATTGATGTATTCCCACTGTCAATAGCACGAGAACTTGCCACTAATGACTAAAAGCCCCAAAGTACCAAATATGACTCTAGAGTCTTATCCCAGAGTAAGATGTGCTGAAATCAATAGGAAGATATTTGCTGGAAGGAAGGCATTAAGGCATCCTCCATCATCCAATACGAGGGGTAGCAGAAGGCCAAATATTTGGAAGGACTCAGACGAACAAATTGTAAGGACCACATTGAGGTATGAATATGGAGTGCACCATATAGAATAGCGCACAACAGAGACTCTCTGAATGGTAGCCAATAATGAAGACTACTGAAAAAGATGAGGAATCCACCAATGGGGTCAAATGGAAAACAAGGTACCGCACAAATCCCTATGTGTGATGATTGTTGTTGACATCAAACACAAGGGAAATATCTTAGTCAATGAACAATGATGGTTTGTCATCTCTTAAGTGCAAGGTCACCTATAAATAATGGAAATAGGCCTAGGGTGCTACTCTAGGTCATACTCTTAGAGCAATGTGTCAGAGTCGATAAGAGCAGACCCGCTAGAAAGAAGTTAATGGGGACCTTTTATACTAGCATGAGTAAGAGGCATAGATACTTGTGATAATGAGATGAACTCGATAAGGTCAACTTGAAAGTTCAGAGACTTACTGCAAAATGGCCAACTCAGGCTGAAACTTCCCTTGAACAAAAGGATGACACATTACATGACTTAGGCAACATAACTATAAACTAGGATACATTTGTGATAAAGGAGGCATCCACAACTGCTCCATATGGTTGGAAGAATAACCAACCAGGGGAGATTTTATTCAACAATGAGAAAGAGTCTGTTAAATCCATACTAAACCAAAAATATTGAGATATTGACTCAATATTGTGCTCTTTTCAAGGGTGACATGACAACTCCCAATAAAAATAGATATATGCTTTCCCCCTCTATTTGGTTTTTTGATTTTTTTTCTTTTTCATGTTATTAAATTCTGAAAAAGAATAAAATAATGCTATAATACAATGGATGAAATGAGTGTCGTGGGAAATAAAACTAGTTCCAAAGCACAAGGAACATACTTATTCTCAATGAAAGGAAGCATGTGCAAGGTAAGAGCACTCAGGGAATGTTTCCTCTAGGTGTCAAGTCGCAAAGGCATAAATTGCAAGGCTGGAAACTGATAGGAATGCATAAGAAATTGGCTCAACAAGAACAATTTGGGGCTGACATTAGGCCTAAAAGAGAAAGTGATTAATATGAAATGCAATTACAAATCAACAAAGTTTGGAAGCCCCCAAAGGTGAGTTAGACAAAAAAATATGGAGAGGAAGTCATGAGGCTTCAACACAAATACATGGCAAGACAAAAGAGGGCTTTTGAGCCTACGAAGAAACTACAACATGGGTGTAAAAAATGCTAGTGAGGTAATAACTAAGACACCCACGGAGAGGTAAACTCGACCATCCATAAGTGACATCCTTCAACAACTAGAAAGGTATGATGTCATTAACGAATGGGGTGGATGCTATGGTATATCTGCGAACGATAGAGACAAATGCATAGTGCAGGCGGGAGTGGCACTTACTCTATATGCCAAGGAGGAACACAATATCTATTTGAAGAATCTCAAAAGTATTGACATATGTAGCAACATACATTTAAAGGAGTCCCATAGGTAATGACCATAAAAATATTGAGTAGAAGAAGCGTGGCTTCAACGCAAAGTCACGACGAGACTAAATAGGACTCGCAAGCCTAAGAAAACTTGTAGCATGAGTGCTAAAATAGAAAATGGATTCTAAACTAGGGTGCCCATGGAAGTTAGGCTCTACCATCAACAAAACAACGTTCTTAAGTAAATGGAAAGGTTTTTTCGTTTGTTAATACGATCGACCCTAGGTTAAGGCGGCAATGGAAACTATTAATGCAAATATTGAAGGAATGTGATACCTACTCTAAATTCCAGTTACATGAAAAAATCACCCTCCTATAGTCTTGAAAAAGACTCATTCAATCGATAAAAGGATAAAAGGTACCTAAAATATAGCTCTATAACCTACAATTGAAACCACAACACTACAATATAGCTTGACATTAGTTCAATTTATGGAAATGAGAAACCATGGAAAATGGGTTTCTAAACAAATTATATAAATAAGACTATTTTACCATTTTACAATATCATTTTTACCATTTGAACCAAAATTACCCAAATTTGGAGAAACCCTTCCAAATTCACTTGGATATTGCGGGAGCTTGGAGTGACCAAATCACAAACCGTCTGGACCAAATAAGTTCTCAATCTATTGTTTCCACTTTCATCCATTAATTTTTTTATTTTTATGAGAAATTGAGGGATACCCCTCCTTTTCTCATCACGACTCTGTGCATCCACAGTTTGCCTCAAAGTGGCCTGCAAATATCCGTGATTGGTAGAAACACCAGTTGCAAATATCCACTACTATCATAACAGTAACCCACAGATGCTAAAGAAAAACTTGATAAAATCAAAGATTAATTTTCTTTCTTTTGGATCTTGAGCATGATATTTTTTCATTGGAGGGAACGTGAGAATGAAGAGGTTGATCATGCAGTATTTGTTGATAATAATTCCAAATAATCTCTCTGAAAATGTGACATGTATAATTTTTTCCAAATTGGTGGAATGCGAGCTCAAAGGAGATTGTTAAATCTCCTCATTGATTACTGTCATCCAAACGTAGAGGCATTTATGTTTGATGGGCAGTCACTGACCATCACAGTTGAAGACATCTACTTCATCACCGGTTTAACTTGTAGATGTGAAGTTCCCAACTTCACAACCCACGGGGGAGGTGGTCGGACTATTAACGACTACATAAATTAATAATGCAAGGATGACACAGAGAAAATAGGCTCACAAGTTCCTATCAAGCACATCACCAACCTGAGTCTAAATTTAATATTGTATACTATAGTGCGCATTGTGGGATATAACTTCTTGCACTTGGATTCTCGGTCACAAATTGACCATGGGTTTGAGTGCTTAAGACCCACAATGTTTGACTGGAACACCACAATGATTTCTTGCATGAAAAATCATCTCATTGATTGCAAGTTGCGAAAGAACAAGAATTTTGGGTTTGGAAACGTTCTCTGAACATTATTTTTTGAGAGGGTGCCAATGATGATCCCAAAAGATTATTTTAGAGGAAACTTACAACCATGGCCCACTATGGTACGATGGATTGATTTTTTGGCTTTCCTAAGAGGAGGACAATTGTTCAATCCTTATGATGATGACTTCTTCACTTGGTGTGAATTTCAGGTACCCTTTATCGATGATTATTTGTATACAGGGATTGACTTTTCTAGAGATATTGATGTCATCATTCCTCTTGGAAATGATCTTCAAGGAATAGGTAGCCTTGATTTTGTTTTATTTAATTTTTTATTTTAGATTATGTATTATATATACACAGAAAAGGAAGAAGAAACTGTCTTTTTGGTGAGATCCATAATATTAACATTTGTTCCTCAAATGTGTAGATAAAGCACTAGTGAGACCAATCGGTGTTCCACCACATAGTCATCGAGCAAGAGATGAAGCAGTGCCTAGTGATGACATGGAAAGGACCTTATGGAGCATGGGAAGAAACTTGGAGTCACTAACACACTCCATATTGTTGGCCACAATAGATTACCTACTAGTAGGGATGCAATGCCATGTTGTCGGAGTACCTAGGACATGGGTCCTTCTATTTCAACGTTTAGCTAATGTCATGTTTTTCTATGTCATAGTTCACTGGCCTCAAGCATAGAATGTTATCTGCCAAGAGCAATATTTTTTATTGATATACATTCAGGGTTGGTAGCCCAAATTTTTTACTATGGATCTCTTTTGGACACACACACACACAGACACATCTTTTTGTGCATTATTTTTATATTCTATTTGCAAATGATATATTTAAATGTGTAAATTGTGTGTGCTTATGTGATGAATGGGACAAATTCCAATCTAAAATGTAATTATGATATGTTTCAGTTACTAGATTAGCGCCTAGGAACATGCTTATAGGTAATAAAATAAAATGATCATTCCAGAAGATGTACCCTAAGGAATCGTCGTAACAAGATTGGATCATGAATACAATAGATACCATTTAACTACGACACAACTAATTGATAATCTAAGAACACCTAAAGGAGTTGAATGGAATGTGAGAGCATGTCTCACAAAAGATCGATGAAGATGCTATATTCAACAACATTATTCATAGTTTCTCCCAAACAAACACCTCCAATAGATACTAGTTGGTTAGTGAGAAAATAAACTACCCAAGAAACAAAAGAAAAATTATGAGTGTGGTGGATGGTACCATATGTGAATCCAAAGTAGATTAACGAATCCCTCGACATCTGCCACACAGAAGAAGCACAATAGTCAAGACTCAACAATGCAAGGAAACGAAAATAACCTATATAAACCTATGTACAACAATAAACAATAATTACAAAATAACTATTACTCAAGTCATCAGGCTCAAGCATAATACTTCTTAAGGTATAGCCTATTTTTGGGCTCCGAAAAAACATTTCCCTCATAATATGCTAACTTGTAAGACCCTGTTTCCAACACCCGTCGCATGATGTATGGACCATGCCACATGGGGTTAAACTTGCCTGCCACTAGGGCATCATTGTCCTAGTCATAGACTAACACAAGGTATCCTTTGGAAAATACCCTTGGGGAGATAGAATTGTCATATTGAGACTTGAATCACTTTTTATGTGCTTCATTTGCTAAAGATACATCTTGACGTTTCTCATCAATATGTTTGAGATAAACGAGGCGTTCCTCAAGTTGCATCATGTCAAGTAAGAGCTCGAAAACAATTTTAAGCGAAGGGATTTCACATTTAATGGGAAAAAATGATTCTACTCCATGAACAAGTTGAAAAGGTGAGAAGCTTTTTGTAGTTTTGATTGAGGTTCGGTAATCCCACAATGTTGGATATAACATTAAATTCCAATTTCATCTGGTTGAGTTAACCATCCTGTTTAATATGGTTTTTAAGGATTTATTAATGGCCTCGACCTAACCATTACCCTGAGGATAGAAAGGAGATGAGTGCTCCTTTCTAAAACACAATTTTGATGCTAACTCAAACATCACATGGTTTTGGAAGTGAGTTCCATGGTCAATGAAAATATCTCTCAGAACCCCAAACCTAGAGATGACCTGATTGAACACGAAAAGTATTGTGGTTTCACCATCATTATAAAATGTCATCCTCTTCCCACTTAGTAAAATAGTCAACTGCCACTATGATGTATCAATTCCCCCTAAATGAGGTTGGGTGGCATGTCATAAAATATACCCCCCACTTGGTGAAGGAGCCGACAATGATGAAGGGAAACATACGAGTAGGGTGTGTGTGCATATTCTTTGTAATGATTTGACACGGATGACATTTCTTGACCACTTCTACGTAATCTTTGAAGACTATATGCCATAAATAACCAACATGCAAAATATTCTGGGATGTTTCCGACCTTGACAAGTGACCACCACATCCTCCACCATGGTAGTCATTTAATACTACCTCTTCTTCCTCATGAATAAGGCAGCGACGAATAATTGAGTCTATCCCTCGTTGATATAAAATGTCGGAGATAGTGAGATAGTTCTTTTCTTGGTGACAAATCCCTCATGACTCGTTTCGTGAGAAATGCAAAGGGAACTTCAAATTCTAGATATATATGAGGATAGCTCCATAACAAGGATCAGATGAAGATATGAGGAATATATTCTCATATGGGAAAGATTCAATTACTTTTCTATCCTCGTTCTCTACCAGGAACTCCAACATCAATTCGACGAAGACTAAAGACTTATTGGATTTCACAGAAGAAAAGTCGAAATCAAACTCTTGAAGCAAAACAATCCACTTGTATTATTTCTCACCAATTGTTCATCGAGTCAAAACATACTAAAAAGGATTAACATCGATGATGACAGTTGTATTGCGCAAGAGAATGTAATGTCGAAGCCACTAAACAACATGAAATGTTGCTAAGGCTAGTTTCTCAATGTGAGAATACTTTAGTTCGGGTCCTAATAAAGCGTAACTTAAAAATTATATGACATGCTCTTGGAGCTCATCATCCTCTTGAAATAAGACTATGCCAATTGACGATTCGACTGCTGCCAAATACAATAAGAAATATTGATTATAATCTAGGGGATTTAATAACGAAGTCGAAACCAACGCTTTATTTAATCCATCAAATGAACGTTGTGCTACCTCATCCCAACAAAATGGAACCCCCTTTTTAAAAAGGTGTATGAATCCTTTTGTGATATTAACATAGTTAGGTACAAAGCACCAAAGGAAATTCGCCTTTACTTGTAGAATTTGAATCTAACGAACTGTGCATGGGGGAGCAAACTGCATGATTTCCTCCACTTTCAAAGGGTTAACCATGATCCCTTTATTTGAAACTATAAAACCCAAAAGACATCCTGAAGTCATGCCAAAAATACATTTATGTGGATTCAATTGTATTCGTTAATGACACCATCTCTCAAAGACTAGGCAGAGGTGTAACAAATGTTGAGCTCTCTTGTGAGAATGAGTTGTAATATCATCCAAGCAAGCCTCCACTATGTGTTTCAGATCATGGAAAACAAACATCATGGCCCGTTGAAAAGTAGCTCCAATGTTTTTAAGGCCAAAGGGAATCTTTTTGTACGTGAAGGTTCCCCAAGGACAAATGAAAGTTGTCTTATGTTAGTATTTTGGTCAAATCGTGATCTAGTTATAACACAAAAAAAAAATTCATGAATGAAAAAATATATCTTCCTATGCATTCATTGAGAATATGATCGATAAATGGTCTAGGGAAGTTATCTTTTGGAAAAAATTTATTCAAGTCCCGGAAATCCATACACACTCAAATCGTGCCCTGATTCTTATCGACTGGAACCGTGTTGGAAACCCATTCCGTCAACAAATAAAGTTATCTTTGAGCAACTTTTCCACCTCATCTTTAATTGTTGTTTCTTTCCTTTGATTCACTACTCGCAAATTTTGTTGAACCGGTTTGACATTCTCATAGGTTTGAATCTCATGTTAAACGATTCAAGGATCTATGCTAAGAATTTACTTGTACGACCAAGTGAAAACATCTCTAAATTCCTTAAAGAGAGTCGTATACCGACGAATTTCATCTTGAGAGCGCTCTACCTCGATAAAGACATTTTAGAAAACATCAAGGGTTCTATAAATGTTAATGGGGACTATTTCTGATATATTTTCCATATTCCCCTCGGAATAGACACCATGATTGGCCAAGGGGTTCACTATATGATCAACACTCCCACTCACGGTTGTCTTAAATTATCCATTTTCCACACGATTGATCTCAGGGAGGAAACATGATATATGATACATATCTTCCCATGAAATTTAATCTTGAGTCATTGCCTCAACGATATCCTTGTCTGTAGGTAAGATGGTTTCAAGAAAGTATTGAGAAATTGACAAATTATGATCCCAGATGAGCTCTGGAAACAAATTGTCCTCCTCTATCTATGCAGTATTTTGATCAAGGTCTGCAGTGGAGCGCTGAATAGTCTAGTAAGAAATCTCAGTTGTAGACAGTGGCATAGCCATGTTGACATGTGTGCGACCATCAACTGATTCACATGGATAGGGTAACACTCGTGGATATTCTAGATATGAAGTTCTAAATTATGTGGATCTTGTTACCAAGGCCGACATAATCAACTCTTGAAAGTCAACTGGGGTGGCACAAATGTAATCTATCGGTGCTGGGAAATTAAAAGTTCCCATGAGCGAAGGGCACATTCCAACACTGATGATCTCAATTTTCGATTGATATTTCTCAATCCATAGAACCGTGGATCCTTGATTCGCTGTGAAGATAGAAGGGTTAAAATCCATCTTATCAATAGTCAAAATCCTTCCCCCATGGGGAAAGCATTAAATTTGAAATATTGATGAGACGAAAACTATCATCACGCAAGTCCAACTACCCAATAACAAATTATACTTGAGTGATGCGTCGACTACTTCTATTTCTACTGAAATAGACTTTCCTCCTAACTGGATCAGAAAAAGAGGAAATAATCTCATTTGGCCTAAATGATCATCCATCAAATGAGGTTAATGAAGTAGGATAAGGTGTGATCTTTGTAGAGCCGATAACTTTCCATCAAGACAAAGAAATGATGCACGTGGAAGCTTCCTCATCAACAATAATCTTGTTGATGACATGCTTTGCGTAAACAATATCAATCTGGAAGGATACATGATAAGGAAGACGAGGCTTCACATCAGTATCATTGAGCTTCATAGTGGGCAGGCTAAAATAATATGTCACTTTGATCGTGGATAAAAATTCAGTGCGTTGTGTAGGGAAAATTTGAAGAACCTCAAGAGCAGACATTGCACACAACATTTGAGATAAATCCTCAACAATAGATTAGTTGGGTGAAGATTTAACATTAGGGTTATGTGATGCTCTTTTATACACACCTTTCGGTATGCACATATTCTTTTCCTTCTCAGTTTTCTCTATGTGAAGAGGTCCCTGAGGATTGGAAGTCTTTTTTCCTTTTGTTGTCGACTTAGAATTAATATAATCGCTAGACCTAGTCAAAAAATCTACCTACTCTTCTTTTAACTTTGAAGAATTGACCATGTTAACAAATAAGAAATATCCATCCACAAAAGGTGCACTAGAAGTACCCCCTTGCGAATTGGAAGTGGAAGAGCCAACTTACATATTTTTTCCTTGCAGAAGCAGATTTTACAATACAATAAGTTGTTTTTGTTCTTGCAACTTATCAAGCATTGGGATTATTCCAAATTTGGGCATTGAAGAGTAAGGCGATCATCCCCACAAAGATTGCATCAGAACTTCACCTTTCTCTTTTCATCCTTTTCCCCTTCAACATTCTTTTTAGGATTTTTTTTGTTTCCCCCACTACCCTTCTTTCCTTTTCCTTTATTTTTCTCTCCGGGATGCTAAGGATCCTTCTGAGTCTTCAATTTCACAGTGTGTACATATTAGGACTGGTTTGTGGTGGTGGTTGAGCCGGAGGCCATACCAACCATAATATTTTAAATTGAAAACTGCTACATCTTTTTAAAGACCAGATCTATGGTTTTTCTTTGAGAGGAATCGATAATTCCATCGACATGTGGTCCTAATTTTGGTTTCAATAAGTCAAGAGTTGACCGAGGTGCATTAGGCATAATCTCGTAGAACATTCCAAAATAAGAGTAAATCAACTCTGATTGTTGTGGTTTGAAGATTTCCTATTCTTCCATGAATACAACTGAAGTTTCCACATCCTTAGAAATATAAGGAATCAACAAATTTAGGAACCATTTGAGGAGAAATATGGCGGAACCGTTGCTTTAATCAAACTTTTTCATCTCCTCCATTCATGAATATGATTAGAAATGTGCATATCCTGGTCTTTCACAAAATTGTCCAAAAGTTTTGTCCCAACGTCATACCGAACATGGAGTTGGAAATTCTTGAGAAATACCATGGAAAGGTCACCAAACATTGTCTACTTGGACTTCTCCAATTCTATATACAATTTTGTAGCGACCCCAATGAGGGTACATTGGAATAATCGTCACCATATCGAATCGTCATTTAATGAATTAGATGAGCACTATAAGGGTATGTTATAATAATCATAACCGTATCGATTCATCGTTTAACGAATTAGACGAGCACCATAAGTGAAACATTGTTACATTGTCTTATGGATCTTCACCACTTTTGCCTCGAAATTCAGGATGTCTAAACGTCTAATGGTAGTTTGGTGGGGACCGTAGGCCAACTTGGGTCATGAAGAATCGAGTCATTCATCAACTTAGACAAATATGGAAAATGGAGAGTTTCTAGAAAAGGTATATTGGGTTGCGTCATCGACTGATTGGTAGCTTGAAAATAAAGTCTTGGATTGTAACTGGAACTAGGTTGCCAATAATATTTTTCCGATGGACCAATTTTTTGGGTAAAACCTTGTTGGCTTTGGTTGAACAAAGAACAACCTCCACCCATCTGATTTCCAAATGGAAAAATATGGTTTCCTCCTTCTGAACCCCCTTACAAAACAAATATCCTTTGGATGTGGTTATACAGATTGAGAAAGGGGTTTCCCCCTGACGACATCCCTTGTGAAGAGAAATTTCTTTGCATGGGATTCCACTGAGCTTGGAAGGGGTTTCCCCCTGTCGACACTGCAAACACGACGAAAGTATTTCTCTTGAATCCACCGTATAATGTGAATAGAGTGGAAGTATATGGCATGCTCGTGACACGCATAGAAGAACCCGAACCTCAGAAGGGGTTATGACCGAAAGACGGAAAATCCTTGCTCCAATGAATGGAAAATGATGGAGGAATGTGACCTCCACCCCAAGGGGTCACTTGTTATGGAATTGAAGAACTCCCTACACCAATGTTAGAAACTTGGGACATCGATTGGGAACTAGTCAATGCATTGAGCATGCCCATTGACGACATAATGAAAGAAAAAAAATGTTTTTTGTCGATGGAAATAACATGGATGCACTCATGGAAGGAGAAGAACCAATGACTAGAAGAGTAGTGCTACTGATTGGATAAACTATGGTGGAATTAACCACACTAGTCTTTATGTTAGATACACCAGGCGAAAATATCCCACTGGTGACTATTGCCGAAGTGGGAATTGTATTAAATACCAACCCAGGCACTTGTGAAGTTTCGTCCATAGTGGCCCAGTGAAGACGACTACTATTAGTAAATTCCAATCTAGGAGGGGGAACACACACACAAGTGATGAGAAAGTTCCAGATAGTGGAGGGTTATAATATGAAGCGTATTATTTATCTCTAAAATCTTCAACAGTTACAACCTCTGGTTTCGAAGCATTAATCTTTGAGGGCTTTGTATTTGTGATCTCGACTGGACTAGTCATTACAAAAGCACCATATTGAGCAAGATGATGCCTTAGTGGAGGTGGGGGAGAAATTTTTCTAACCTCCTCTTCTGGGGGAATACCTTGAATTATCCTCAATCTACGAGGTGGTTGGTAAACCACTTTGAGTTGTCAACTCTTGGGAAACCATGTACACACATACCTAAGAAATTCTACGATCATTGAGCACACCAATAGAAAACATACTAAATGGAAAAACCAGAAAAAAATGAATTTGCTAATATCCCGACTTAGGTGGATTAGGTCCAGATATCAAAATAATCACAAGGCATGGTAAAGGCATTCTATATGGAGACACGAGTTGATTAAGTCCGGTGGACTAACTAACGAAGGAATGAGAAGCAATTATCTTGACCTCCACTAAGTCAACAAGTCATTCTTTCTTATGCAAATATTTCTCTGTTCTCCCATCTGCCTAGGAGATAATGAGAATGCCCAATGGTCAACCACATGACTTGATTTCTTTCTTGATAAGATGAAGGTGGAGGAATGGTTTGCTAGCCTCTTACTTGATTTCTTTCTTGATAAGCCGAAGGACAATCCAATGGCCAATGGTCAACCACATGATAGAGGAAATTATGAAATTATCAGAGAGAGAAAGCTTTGGAGGGAATGTAAGCACCTGCAAGACCTATATTTCTTCCCCTCAACTCCCTTGGTAAACAGTCTTTGTCAATATTCTTGTGCCCTTGGGAAAACAACAAATATTTCTTTCTTTATTTCTTGATAAGGAGAAGGTTGGGGACTCGCTTGGGTTACCTTTAGGGAAACCCTGTGCTCATAAGAAATTCTCTGACTTTATTTATTTCTTGAAGGAAGAATATTGGGGGCTCGCTCAGGTTACCTTTAGGGAAACCCTGCGTTCATAATCTTAGCCCAAGCTTGCCCCGAGCCCGAGGTGGATCTCACTTTATATCCGGAGGTGAAGCAATTCACCTTGAGACCGAAACCCAAGCAAGGGAAACTTACTTTCTTTCTTGATAAGGAGAAGGAGAAGATCTTATTGGGGGGCTCGCTCAGGTTACCTTTAGGGAAACCCTGTGCTCAACAGAGTACCCCCCTCTTATACTTATACTTGATTTCTGACTTGAAGGAGAACATTGCTCTTAAAGGTCTTATCAAGCATGTAAGCAAGGTCAATATTGCCTCATTGCATCATCATTCTCATGATCAAGGAGCTTCTCAGTCTATTCGATCTGCCTAGGAAGCCCGAGGATCAAACTTCTCTTAATGAGAATGGCCAATGGTCAACCACATGACTTGATTTCTAACTTGTCAAGAAGCCCGAGCTGGATCTATCGTTTTTTGTCTGACTTTCTTTCTTGCATGCTAGGAAGCCCAAGCCCGAGGAGAGCTAGTTCAGACCTACCTAGGACAACCCGAGGTGGCCATTCCCCTCTTACTTGATTTCTTAAATGATAGAGGAACAAGGACAAAGGGGAACCTGCATCACCTACATTTCGTCCCCTCAACTCCCTTGGTAAACATTATTTGTCAACCAACTTGCTAGGAATCCCAATCCACTACGTCCAAGTCAACATTGCTACTTGTCGAGAAGCCTGAGGTGGATTTATCCCACTTACTTTCAGCTTGTCGGGAAGCTCGAGGTAGCCATTCTCCCCTTTCTTTCTTAAATGATAGGAAATGGACAAGTTGTTGTTTTGTTATTAGTCGACGAAGCCTCACAAGCCCAAGGAGACTCTTCTCAAGCATGATTCAAGGTCAACATTGCATCAGCAACCCAAGGAGAACATTGTGACTAGCCAAGGAGAACATTCTTTCTTGCTTGCTAGGAATCCCGAGGAAGCGAGGTGGTGCTAGTTTGTCCTGTGAAGCCCGAGGAGAGCTAGTTCAGACTTGTTAAGGTAGGGATAAGACATTTTATCAAGCATGTAAGTGGTGCAACGTATATAATTAATTTAACACGAATGCGCATTTAAATTTCTCAACAACCAGAGATAGTGTTAGAGAGGCTTCAACGTCAAATAGCAATTTTCACATTGACAATGGTATACTCCTAAGGATCTTAAGGGAAGATTGGATCAATCCATGTCTGATTTCAACATGAGATACAAGCAAGTCATTTCTATCCAACGGGGCATGAATGGTGCAATTACCCATGCTTTTTGGGGCACCCTTTAGCAGTACTGAAAAGTGTGTTGTGAAATCCATCCCAACTACCATAGAAAACCCCCATATTCACCTATGAGATCCCTAGAAATGCCCACTTAGTCACCAACTCGTAGATAGCGTCCAGGGGGTACATTCGACATTCAAGATAAAATGTATGGGAATGGTAGCTAATCCCAAATCCTCGAAAACACTGCCTCTCATGGAGGTATGGGTACGAACAAAACCCCCAATATACGATCTCTCTGATACATTTAGTTCAACTTTGGAGGGGTCTCTCCTCGACTCTCCTTTATGTGACCTCATGTTTAAATGTTGTGTTAGAGGAGGATCCTAGCTATAATTATATGACAATTGGATTTAGGTTCTCCCTATCTCAAAATCCTATGTTTGTTTTATGCCCTTGGAGAATTTAACTCTCCAACCTAAACCAAGGCCCTAGCCTATAACTAGTCTGTTCACCCTACAAAATGAAAATCTCTAATAAATTTTATTTAGCGTTCATTTTATGGGGATTTTCGTTACTCAAAAGGTGTGGATGAAACTTATATGATGTTTTGACAAACTCAGAGAAAACACTTTAAGAACATGAAGAAAAAATGAATGTGGTTTCTTCACTGAAAAAAAGAAGTGCTAACAACGCTTTAGAAAAACAAACTCTTTTTTTTGTATTTTTGCAAATGGAAGCAATATACATTTGAATGTATGCAATATATTTAAACTACTTTGCATTGCAGCCCTAGGATTCTTTGTAAACAATCATGTAGAACAAACAGAAATAACTTGACACACTAGACTTATTTTCTTTTGAAGAAGGCTAAATTTAACCGAAATCATTAACTATCAAAACAAGCAAAAAGTATGAATGCCTGAGTGCAAACAAACAATTTACTTTCTTGATGAATTTAAAGGAAAATGAAAGAAGAGAAGAAAACTAGCAACCAAGCTATTTTTGTCTTTATTTTAGAAAGAAATGAACATGCAACTAACAAGGAAAATTTTCCTTTACTTTTTAAAAACGAAGGGGGAAAATGCAAACAACAAGAAAGGAAATGATATCTAACCACTAGAATAGAATCAATCTGGAAATCAACCCATATATACAAATTACCCTTCAATTGACCTTAACTACCCTAAAACTCAAAAACTAACTTACAAGCAAGAAAGAACGTTTTAAATAAAGTGAGAGTTTTCACAGAGTTTAATCAACAATCCAGAGCATAAACCAAGTCATAAATCTCAGTGAACACTGAAGAACCAAATTAGACCAACCAGTTATGAGAAAGAGAATAAAATCTTCAAGACAATTACACAGATCCATGACTGTGTAAACTACATCTCGTTGACATCCGTGGATCATACAAGTGAAGATTGCAGATATCCATGACCCACAGAAGAACAAAACGCAGATAAAGCATTTAGACTTGAAAAATAAAAGTCAACCCAAAAGGAGGGCTTGAAAAAGATTTTGGAAACGTTTCTGGATGAGAAAAGCTCTAAAAATAAATCCCAGAAATAGGAAAAACTACAAAAATTTAAGACAACCAAAGACACCCTAATATTGACCCAAACTAGGAGAGTCCCCAATATGGTCGCCAATTCTGTTATGGGATTTTCCCCCCTTGACTTTGGGTCATGTCACATCAAATATTGACCAAGTAAAAGAAAAAACCCTAACCCACACACAAGACTTGTAATGCAATAACTACTTTATTGGAGAGGGAAGAAAGTTTCACACCTTGTATCATTATGTTCGGTGTCGTTCCCCACTCTCGACCTTGGTACTACTCTTGATTCCTGCTTGATTTAACTTGCAAAAGAAGATCAAGAAAGTGTTGCAACAAGGAAGTTATAGCATAAAACCATACAAGTAGATGATAGATAGATTCAAATATGAAGAGTAATTCGACATACATATACAAATTGAATCAATACTACACAAGTATGGGGAAAAGAGAACTCTTTATTAGTAATGGTAAAGGAAGTGGTTACAACTTGACTCCAACTGTCGACACTACCTCGAAGCCAACCAACTAGGTTCCTCCAAAACGTCCTTCAAGCATCACTTATCAATATTTCCCTTCCTTTGATGAACCAATAAGTATTGTAACACACCTTATACTCGTATAATGAAAATGAAGGAATGTTGGAACAAGGGTTCCAAGTCAAGGGGATGCTACTCAGAGGATGAAGGGGAATAGGGAAACTTGTAATTTCTTCAACATAACTTTGCACCTAGGTTTTCCTCCTCATACATTCCCCCAAATGTGCCTTTATACCATCCTTAAGAAGTTAAGAAGGTTGAATTCCATTTGGTAAGGGCTCGGGGAGGTTGGGAAACGAGCCCAACCAAAATCCTCGCATGAAAATGTGCAATTATTTTATTTTTCATATTTTTTTAGGGAATTTGTGGGTTGTACACTAGTAAGGCTCGAATGTCTACATGTTTCACAAAGGTGACCCACGAATATAAGTAAAAACACTTTTTTTAAGTGGCTTTGATGAGGAAAGTTGGCATTTAAACTTGCAAGTTAGGGACAAGGACTAAGCCATCTCAAACTACAAATGGTGTAGCAAATTGTGGTATAAAACTGTCATTGATGAATTATTAGATGAAGTTCATGGGGAATTTTATTTACTAATTTAAATATTCGTTCGAGATATCATCAAATCATAGTGAGGCATGAAGACATTCCCAAAAAAACCTTTATAACACATGAAGGTCATTATGAGTTTGTGGTTATTCCATTTAGACTTACTAATGCACCTTTAACATTTCAAAGCTTGATGAATTCTATTTTCAAACCCTTCCTTAGAAAATTTGTGTTAGTATTTTTTTATGACACACTAATCTACAACAAATCTTGGGAAGAACATGTACAACATGTTGACAGAGTATTACAACTTTTGGAAGAGAAACAACTTTATGTAAATCCTTCCAAGTGTGCCTTTGGGGTTCAAGAAGTGGAATATTTGGGTCATATTGTATTTCATGTATGTGTAAAAGTGGACCCTAACAAAATTAAATCTATGAGGGAATGACCAATTTTCAAAACCTTGAAGAAACTTAGAGGATTCTTAGGATTGACAAGCTCTTACCACAAGTTTGTCAAAAACTATGGTAAAATGGAAGCACCTCTAACAACATTATAAATAAGGAATCATTTTATTGGATTAAAGGAGAAACCAAATCTTTTGAAAAACTTAAGGAGGCTATGTGTACAACTCCTATCCTAGCCACACCCAACTTCAAACAAACATTTAATGTGGAGTGTGATGCCTCAGACCATGCAATTGGTGTAGTTTTAATGCAATAAGGAAGGCACCTTGCCTTTGAAAGAAACCAAATTAAAGGACAAAACTTACTCAAACCCATTTATGAAAAATAAATGTTGGCCATACTACATGTAGTTAAGAAATGGTGCATGTTATCCCTATTTTGTGGATAACTAAGGAGATTATGTCTCAAGGCCCTTTGGTTGTAGATATGGAGTACCGAGAGACTACATGACCAACAATATCCTTTTTCACATATGGATACCCTTCTCACCACCACAAAGGTCATATATTTTTAGATGGCATCCACCACATCAGCCAGCTTCTGGAAGGCGGTGGGCCTTTCTCCATGAGGTACAAGTCAATATTATGGTGATCATCATTTCAATATTTAAGAAATTTGAGTATGTTGTGTCCTAGATTCCTCTATATTTCATGATATATGCTTGGACATTATGACTTTTTCCATGCTTAACCTTGGTGGTTGGAATTGTTCCCTAGTAAGTGGTCTTCCTTGGGGATGGTTTTACTACTAGGAACTCCCTTGAAGAGCCATCATAGAGTTCCTGAACATACTTACCACTTTCCATAACTATTCCCCCACACTTCCGTATCTCTTGGAATTTTAGGGTGTATTGACCCAAGAAGGGGTTGTCCCTCATTCTATGGGAAGAAGGGGATGAAGGCCCATAGGGATTAATGTTGGGTAAAAGATAAAATCATATGTATGAACCTTCTATATTCTTCTTCCATGGATCACCCAAGAAAGAAACAAAACACTTATCTTTGAGTAAAGGGG
>ML787303.1:121452-147386 GCA_009831015.1 Picea engelmannii
TATGAACTGTGGTATGGGAGACCTGCTTCAATTAAACACTTCAAAGTCTTTGGGAGTAAATGTTACATAAAGAACAATGATGAGAACCTTGGAAAATATGATGACAGGGTTGATGAAGGTATCTTCTTAGGGTATGCTACAAACAACAAAGGATATAGATGCTATAATAAGAGGCTACATAAAATGGTTGACTGTATTGATGTAAAAGTTGATGAGGGAATCCCAACAAGAGAGGTGTACAGTAATGAGTCTTCTATAGAAGACACAACTAAAGATGAAGATGAACAGGTCCAAGAATCAGAAAATGAAGACTCTGAATCAGATGAAGACACAGATACTCAGACAGACTCAAATTAGAAGACAACTTCAAATTCCTCCTCCAGAATCACTCAAAAGAATCATCCTGCAAGTCAGATAATTGGTGACAAAGACAAAGGTGTACAAACCAGGAGAAAGCTAATCAAAAACACCGAACAATCACATATAGCTTTCATATCCATGATGGAACCCAAGAATTTTAATGAAGCTAGCAAAGATGACCATTGGGTTAAAGCAATGAATGATGAACTTGATCAGATTGAGAAAAATAATACGTGGGTGATGGTTCATAGATCTGAAGGTAAAAATGTCATTGGCTCCAAATGAATCTTTAAGAATAAATTGAATGAGCAGGGACAAGTTGTCAAGAACAAAGCAAGATTGGTCTGTAAATGGTATGCTCAGATAGAAGGACTGGATTTTGATGAAACATTTGTGCCCATAGCAAGATTAGAAGCTATCAGAATGTTTCTTGCCTATGCTTGTCATAAAAAGTTTAAATTCTATCAAATGGATGTCAAGACAACTTTTCTAAATGGAGATTTAAGTGAAGAAGTCTATATGGAACAACCAGAGGGTTTCAAACTGTCTGATAATCCTGACTTAGTATGCAAGCTAAAGAAAGCTTTATATGGGTTAAAACAAGCCCCTCGAGCCTGGTATCACAGACTATATACATATCTCAAAGACAAAGGGTTCAAGAGAGGAACAATTGATAACAATATGTATATCAAAACAGAGGATAATGATCTACTCATTGTATTGGTCTATGTAGATGACATCATCTTCGGATGTAATAAGGATTCGTTGGTGCAATGGTTTTCTTCTACCATGGAGTCTGAGTTTGAAATATCTATGATAGGTGAACTGTCATTTTTTCTTGTTCTGCAAATTACTTAGAGGTCTAAAGGGATGTTCATTTCTCAAGAAAAATATCCAAGAGAAATGTTGAAAAGATTTGAAATGGAAGACTCTAAACATGTGCGCACACCTATGGTTACTGGATGCAAATTAAGTAAGGATGATAACATCTGATGTTGATCAAAGTTCATATAGATCAATGATCAGTAGCCTGTTGTACGTCATAGAATATCGCCCAAACATAATGCATGTTGTTGGAATGGTAGGAAGATATCAGTCTGCACCTAAACAGAGTCATTTTCTAGCTGTGAAAAGGATATTCAGGTATTTGAAAGAAACAATGACTTATGGTCTATGGTATCCCAAAAATCAGAATTTTCAGTTAACTACTTATTCAGATGCAGATTGGGAAAATTGTGTTGATGAGAGAAAAAGCACTAGTGGAGGAGCATTCTTCCTGGGTGACTCATTAGTAGCATGGCTTAGTAAAAAGCAAGGTTCCATTTCTTTATCAACTACAGAGGCAAAGTACATTGTTGTTGCTACCTGTTGCACTCAGATATTATGGATGATTCAGACACTTGCAGACTTGGAGGTAAAATACGTTGCATCAATCCCAATCCATTGTGATAACATTAGTGCCATCAGTATGTCCAAGAATCCTGTATTCCACTCCAAGACCAAGCATATTCCCATAAAATACCATTTTCTGAGAGAGTGGGTCACCAATCAGATTGTTCAATTCCATTACATTATGACCACAGAACAAATTGCAAACATCTTTACTAAACCCCTACCCAAGACACCATTTGAATATCTCTGATAGAAGTTGGGTGTCATCCCATATCACATCTAAGAAAGTGCATCCTGTTAGGCGGAGTTTGTATTGGTTGAACATCTAATACCTCCTAAACATACTGCAACAGCTCAGGGGGAGAATCTTTTCTTTGACATTGATGTCAAAGGGGGAGAAAAGGAGTGGTCCAGACCAGATGCTACAGTTGGAGGTCCAAACAGATGAGCACATTCATTCAGTGTTGCCATTAATGTTAAAGGGGGAGATTATTGGCATGTTTACAAGAAGAGCGTGCTTGTCATTAATGGAAATAACAACAGTAATGATGAAAAATAGGCAGACAAGGAAGATCAGCAGCCAGGTAGGCAAGGAAGAACAACAGTGATCGAAAGGCAAGATCAAAGCATTGATCAGACTCCATTTTCAAAGTTTCGGCTACCTAGATTTTGGATACCGGGAGTTCGAGATGTCAAGGACCCTCGCGACAAAAGTCCCGAAGCGGCAAAATGCGAAACGTCGATGTGATGTTGGTTTGACTCCATTTCAGAGTTTCGGCTACCGGGATTTCAGATACTGGGAGTTGAAGTGTCAAAACACTTCACCAAAAGAGTCTTGGAATCGCGAAATGAAAAACACAAAAATCCCAAAAGAAGGAGACAGTTTTGGATACTAGGATTTCCGATACCATGAGTTGGGGATGTCAAGAACTCTTACTACAGGAGTCTCGAAGTCGCGAAATGAGAAATCGCGAAATGTCAAAGACTCCATACCGAAGGTTCGGATATTGGGAGTTGGAGATATCAAGGAATCTCATGACAGGAATCGGAAAGTTACGAAGTGTGAAAAGCTGAAAAGTTGAGCTGACTCCATTTCAGAGTTTCGCAGAGCGGGAGGTGGAGTTGTCAAGAACTCTCACGTCAAGAATGTCGAAGTCACAATGTGTGAAATCACGAAGAGATTTGGACCGTCGAATCATATAGAGTGTGGACCAGTGATCCGACTCCATTTTGGAGCTTCGGATCAAGGGAGTTGGAAGATTCAAGTGATGAGACTCTTCATCACAAGAGTCCCGAAGTGGCGAAATGTGAAACATCGAAATCCTGAATCAGGCACAAGGAAGGCCCCTGAAGTGTCGAATTCACGACAACATCTGGACCGTTGGGTCCATAGGACATGTGATGACAGATCGTCATTTAACCGACTACAAAGTCAAAGGAACGAGTTTCCCTAACCTCTCGAACTCATAACAGGAATTCACGACATGCGAAAGGCTGAAATGAGAAATGCCAAAATGATCGGAGCTAGTGCAACCAAGCTCCATTTTGGAGCTTCGAATACCGGGACATGGAGCATCAAGAACTCATCGCCACAGGAACATCGAAGTGTTGAAAAGAGAAATCATGAAATCACTATATGGATAAGCGCTCGGTCACCTCTCGTAGTCACATGGTCAAAGAGCTGTAGAGAAAATCTTGAAGCGGCAAGCTCCTTTTTCGGAGTTTCAGAGATCACTACTTGGAGAGTCGATATGCCACACAACAGGAATGTTGAAATGTGAAACACGTTTTGTCTCAGCTTGTGGTCACATCAGCGAAAGATGGAGGAAGGAGCTAGTGTAGACAAGCTCCATTTCAGAGTTTTGGGGATCGGGACATGGAGAATAACGAAATCTTTACCACGGGGATCCCGAAATGATGAAGTGTGAAATGGAGAAATGAACGCAAGATTCAATGAAGTCAATTCAATGGTGCAGATGAATTTGAATAAGATCGGAGGGATAATGTTGCACTTCACAGTGTAACTGCTAGAAAAAAATGATGGTTTATGCCAAAGGATGAGCTCGTCTATGATAGAGAAGACGAAGAGTCTCAACTTCCAGAGAAGCTGAGGAATCTTGATATAACACCCAGTGATGATGGATGCATGGGTGAAACTGCCAGAGAAGTTGAAGAGTTACCATGATGATCAGGCAGAGCACTCGCAATGAGCAGGAGATGCAGAACAGAGAGAGACAACGTGGCACACATGAGATGGGATAGTTGTGGAAGAGTGAAGTGGAGAAAACACCCCAATGTGGAGGAGATTGGGGGGTGGAGAGGATGCAAGAGCAAGAAGCAGATTGCATGCACAAGGGGCACAGAGACTATAAGAATGTTGAACAAAGAAGAAATGCATGTGGTTGTTGGGTGTGATTGAGGTGTGAAGAAGGAGGCAAAGTGCAGTAGCATAAATGTACATAAGGGGAATGGTGCATTGAAGGGACATGGCGCAAAGAGCATAAAAGGAAAAAAAACAGAAAGTGTAAGGAGTGTGTAGAGGACACTGATGCAGACAGAGCAACGCAGTGTAGCAGAACAGTGATGAGACCGATAAGCCATTGAAGAACTTTATATCACTGTAATAAGTCATAATATCAAATATTTATATTTCAGGGTGGTAGGGAGGTGCTAGGGAAGACTGTTGTCCTCAGAGGTTCAAGTGGGTGCTTGAACAAAGGGAGTTGTAGCTTCCATCTGGTTGCAGCCAGAGAAACCAAGGTGGCAGGGTGGTGCAAGGGAGAACTGTTGTTCTCTATTATACAAGTTGGTGCATGTGTGACTGGACGTTGGTGGTTCCATCCAGTTGGTGTTGGAACACTTAGGGAGTTGGTGCTTCCTTCTAGTGGGTGCTAGAGAAACCAGGGAGTTGGTGCTTCCTTCTAGTTGGTGCTAGAGAATCCAGAGAGTTGGTTCTCTCAGTAAGTAGAAGCTTGCAAAATAGAGTTTGTAGCCTCATCATGAGTTGGTGCTCATATGTATGATAATGTAAAGAATGTATAGATTACTTATTATATAAAGATGAAGAGGTTTTTACCCTTTATGGGTTTCCTCGGGAAATATTTGTCTCTGTGAATCTCATATCTGTGAATGATGTTGAATGGTCTATTGCTTACTTCCCTGCATTATTGTGATTTTCATTGAGTGATCTAGAAAGAGTTTAAAATAAGTATAATTGTTTAAGAAAGGTTACAATTGATTCACCCCCCCCCCTTTCAGTTTTCCAACGGAACATACTCATGAAAAAAATCTTGAAGAATATCTCGATGAAGAAAATATGGATGAGACATTTGATGAAGAAGAAGTGCTCATATCTACCCTTCCCTTTGATAAAGAAATCCAAGCCTTTATTCCTCCCGCACATCAAGAAGAGAACATAATAAGTGATAATCCTTTTGAAGATATTGATGACACCTTATTCTATGACTTTGGAAGTGAAGAGGTGTTAGAGGAACCCTTGGATGCAACAAATCTTTATTAAAAATGGCACATGAAGCACTTTTCATTAAGAATCAAGCCTCGTGTGATGAAGGGGAGATGGAGGAGCATGCCCATGAAGAGAAAAAATAATCTTGATGAAGCACAACATGATGAGGCATATTTGTTTCTCCTTCTTGATGAAGATGAGGTTGTTCAAACTTATCTTCCTCCTTCACACAAAGATGAAGAAATGATTAGCCTCAATGATAAAAGTGATCTTGTGCAAGACCTATCTGATATGGTCAATCTACACATTGATGATTTCATACAGGTTGGGAGACATAGATGGGATGTGAGTTGATTCAGTATTGATAAATATCTCATTTATGACATTGAGGGTGGCTCTCAGGAAGAGGGGGTTGAGTTTTCATCATCAGAGGAGTGGTCCTCATACGTATATGATTCAAATGTTTGTAAACCTCGTGATGATATGGTTATATATTTTTTATGCCCCTTCAAGGATGACTTGTCATAACATAGAGTGATTTTCAGTCATCCTTTGATATATACCCTTTTGAGGATGCATATTTGTTTTATGAGGAATTCCAATTTTTGTGCTCATATTTTGAGGAATACCAGGACATGGCCACCTCAGATCAATCCAAGGTTAATTCTTAAATGAGGAAGTATTCTTATCTAGGAGTTTTCCATGGAGATTCACAGGGGAAGAGGCAGTTTTTTTCTACACCTAATCACGTTCCATACCTCTTTTCCTTTTCTCCAAGAGACCATGCAATATTCTTCTGATATCTCATTTCCTCTTAGTCCTCAAAAAGTAGTGAGTCTTTGTGCATAGATGAAGATGAACCTTTTTCTACATATAGTAGCCCCCTTCAGAGATGGATTGATTAGTCTTGCGTCTACAATTTCAGGCGGGATGATTGAGCTGATGGTTTCTCTCTTCGACATGATTTCCCTCCTCCCACCCATCTCCATAAATTTTGTTTTGATTATATATCCATTTATGCTCATGATCATTTTGTGTTGGACTTATCTTTATTGTTTCACATGATCAAGAATAGGGGGGGGGATACTTTGATGAGATGCTACCCTATTTACACTAGTTGTATGACTTCACTTGACATCATCTATCACCCGACATCCAGGGCCCCAAGGCCCCAGGTAAGTAGGTACTTGTCATTTTGATTCCCTGCATTTTCATCTTGATTTATCATACTAGTTTAGATGCATTTCATTTTCATTTTTCTCTACTTGCATATTGATTTCATGCTTAGCTTAGAAATTTTTGAAAAAATGTCAAAATTTGTCTTTTCTAGATTAGCTTCTATTTTGGATTTCTATATATATATGGATGAAGGGTGATATCACCACCCTAGATGCTCTTATTCCTTTTTTTGAGTCCTTGGAAGGCATAGTTCTACCAGGAGATGTTGTGGTTCTCATGCACTCTACGATGAGCACATGTCCCCAAGTAGGAGCCAGATGTTATCCCAATTTTGTGGATAACTAAGGAGATTATGTATTGAGTCCCTCAGGTTGCAGATATGGAGTACTGAGAGACTACATGACCAACAATATCCTTTTGCATAGATGGAGACCCTTATCACCACCACAAAGGTCACAGATTTTCAGATGGCATCCACCACATCAATTGGCTTCCAAAAGGTAGCGGGACTTGCTCCATGAGGTACAAGTCAGTATTATGGTGAGCATAATTTCAATATTTAAGGCATTTGAGTATGTTGTATCTTAGATTTCTCTATATTTCATGATATATGCTTGGACATTATGCCTTTTCCATGCTTCAACTTGGTGGTTGACATTCTTCCCTAGTAAGTGGTCTTCCTTGGGGATGGGTTTTCTACTAGGAACTCTCTTGAAGAGCCATTGTATTGTTCTCGACCATACTTACCACTTTCCATCACTATTTCCCCCATTTCCTTATCTCTTGGGATTTTAGGGTGTATTGACCCAATAAGGGGTTGTCCCTCATTCTATTGGAATAAGGGGCCAAAGGCATAGAGGGATTGACGTTGGGTAAAATATAAAATCCTATGTATGAACCTTCTATATGCTTTGCCCATGGATCACCAAAGAAAGCAATGAAACACTTATCTTTGAGTAAAGGGGGACCCACAATAAAATATGATTAAAAAATGCTTAAAAGGTTAGTTGGAGGATATGAGGTCTCATCACGAGCCAACCTATCATGTCCATGAATATCTAGTGGTATGACATTACCATCATCTAGTCACCAAGCCATGGTAATGGCTCTCAGTTGCATGACTGAGAGAAAGGGGGTCGCATCATGAGCCAACATTCTCATTTCCATTAGGTGTTTTTGGGTGACACTTCCATTTTCTGGACACCATGCCAGGGTAGTGGCCTTTAACCTTTCCTTAAATTTATGAAATAATGGAAAAATAATGGGCTTGGAAAAATTGCATTGAGGGTGAAGGTACTACACACCCTCAACAAAGACACCTATTAATGACCTATTTTATGTCATGAGCCCTATTCCCATTGAGTCTTGACCCTAACCACTTCATGAACTTTACATGGATTAGAGAGGGATCTCTTGGAAAATCTCCTTGACCTAAGGTAATATCAATCCAATAGGACACCTCGTCAACCCTCCCATATTCAATCTTGACAAGTTGCATAATGTCTTTGAGATATTAATTGTTTGATATAGTGATATTTGATGCACATGATTAGGTGGCTTATTTATTGATTGGATTCACTTATCATGATGTTATGACTTGATATCCTTGGAGGGTGTGCTTATTTGTCTTTGCAGGACCTAGTTGGTGGACAGTTTTGGAAGAACAATCCTAGCTTGGGCTTCCATGGGGCTTGAAGCCCACAGGTGGATGCCAATGGACCACATGTCGAATGCGAAATATCAAACTTGGAATTCCTAAAAGATGATTTGGACGACATAACCTATCCTCCACATGGCAAATATTTTTTCTAGGAGGAAAAATGTCACTTCTAGAGGCATGACATCACCTAGGGGGTTAGGGTTTGGTGGTGTGGTTGATGCATTGGCACTTGGACATTTTAAGGAGAGTTTGGATTTGACCATGAAGGAAGTGACTTGGATTCTTGACATGTGTCTTTGGAAAGACTAACCACCCTACTTCTACACTAACGACTTGATCCTAGTGCCAAAACGTCCCCTAAAGGGGTGACACCCTTCTAAAATTAGGGTTTTCTTATGCGCAAATGTGAATTTTAAATGAATTGTTCAATATTACTTTGTTGAGGGGAAAAGATTAGGGTTATTGACCCCTGGTATTTTGATTTACCCCTAATTATGTGCACAAACTATTTTAGTGACATTTTGTATAAATAAGAGATCATAAGATATCATTATAACATAAATCTCCCTCTTGTGAGAGGCTCTTGGATTGAAATTTTTGCTACACTTGGAGCATTTTGCCTCTTGTTCTATGAAATAATTATTTTTGGTTATGGTTTGATGATGATGATGGTGCACTATCTCTAGAAGGTCATTCTCTTGCTTTTGTGGATGTTTACTTTGGC
Organism: Picea engelmannii; assembly: GCA_009831015.1. Lineage (NCBI taxonomy): Eukaryota > Viridiplantae > Streptophyta > Pinopsida > Pinales > Pinaceae > Picea > Picea engelmannii. The sequence continues at coordinate 130,234 of ML787303.1, forward strand.
ATGTAAAAGATTTTTCTTGAATGGTATGGTATCTCTACTTTATTATTATCATTTGTGATTCAACTATGGTTGTTTTGTCCAAGGATACATAGGGAGTATAAAGATATACACCCATATCCTAGTTTCCACCACTTTATCAAATTGTTTTGGAAGGGTTTAGTTGAGGAAGTAAGAGGATTTACACCCCTCATCTTCAAACCCTAGCTAGGTTAATTTCCTTGGGAAGTAAGAAGATTTACACCCGCAAGGATTTTGTAACCCTAGCTCTTTCGTCTTGAACCCATTAACCCATAACTAAAGGCAACAATCTTGCATTGGAGAAATAAATTGTTTCCTTGGTAAACATGATTCTTTCAAGTTTTAAATCTCTCTCTTTTGGATAATGATCTTGATGCCTTGGGGATTCTTCCTCCCTTAGGATGTCCTCTTTCTCCCACAAATTATTATTTCTATAATAAATTGTTTCCTACAGTCATTAGGCTGTAGAAAAATCTAATCCTAACTGCTAATATCTCACAAACTAACCCTGGACTAACCCTCTAACTTTGCTAATTTAACCTACTAACCTAGGTGCATACTTTGGGATAGATTTTGGCACTTTTTGATGGTCAAATTTTTTTTTATACTTCATTGAATGCTACAACCATAAGGCTGATATGCTGCTGTATAAATTTACTTTTGTGACAACCATCTTTATTCAATCTTGAAGTGCTATTTACAGTCCACATTGGTTCCTAGTTTTATTGCTAACATTATTAACTAGTCTAGACCATTTACTTGTTGATTTGGGCATAATCTATTGCTGATATAACTTTTGCAAAATAGGGAAATCAATATTAACTTGTTGATCATTTTGATATATTGCTTTGCATTTGGATTTTCCTTGTGTCTCGGGTAGGTACAATCATTGGGAAAAGAAACACATCCTTTGGGGCAACATTATTTGGTCAGCAAGGCATCTCCCTTTTCCTCTTTTCTAGTTAGTACACCGACTTCTAGGGGCCTCTCCATTACCTTTTCCTTTCTTCTTTCCTTTCCCTTAGGTTCTCTGGGATCGCCTCCTAGGCGTGACCTTAGTCACCCCCCAAGTGTGGGACCTACATCAATGTGACATTGGGTGTAGTTTCCCATAGTTATAGCACTTGATTTTGTGGTTGGGTTGGGATTTTCCCAACCTACAACTTGTATGATAACAATGCCCTTACCTAATACGAAGACACTTCAAAGTAAAAATAAATCATGATAGTTTGAAGTACTTATTGGAGCAATGATTATCTTTAGAAGATAAAAAAAAAATGGGTTACAAAGATGCTATGTTGCGACTTTGAAATTATATACAATAAAGGAAAAAATAATATAGTGGTGGATGCACTTTCAAGGAAAGAATAAGAAACAAAGGGTTCACTATGTGTTATTTCTATTCCACAATCTGATTGGGTGGAAGAATCAAGGATATAATGGAAGCAATATCAAGAGGTATGCAATATCATTCAAAAAACACAAGAGAACCCTAGTACGTTAGATAAAATTGTATGGAAGAATGATTTACTATGGTATCATGATCCCCTATATTTATGTAAGAATTCCCAACTCAAATAGAAGGTCCTTTTGGAATTGCACACTTCTCCTATAGGAGGACATTCTAGGTTCTTGAAAACTTACCATAGGATCAATAAGGATTTGTTTTGTCAAGGTCTTAAAATTGATGTTTAAAATTTTGTGTCTAAATGTGTGGTACGCCAACAGAATAAGGGAGAGACAATCAAGATGACAAGTCTCCTACAACCACTAGCTATACCAAGTCAATGTTGGGAATAATTTTCAATGGATTTTATTACACATTTACCCAAATATGAAGGAAAGAATGTCATCATGGTAGTAGTGGATCGAATGACAAAGCATGCCCATTTTTGGTCTATTTTTCATCCTTTTAAATCAAGTACAATAGCCACAACATTCATTGAAACAATCCAAAAACTACATGGATTCCCCAAGATTATTGTAAGTGATAGAGATCCAATTTTCACTAGAATTTTTTGGAATGAATCATTTTCTTATTTGGGTACTCAATTGGCTCACAACACATCTTTCCATCCTCAACCCAATGGGAAAAATGAGACCACAGATAAATTTCTAGAAGGATATATGTTCTTCTTTGCATATGATAAACATACATAGTGGGCCAAGTGGTTTCCCTTGGTAGAATGGTGGTACGACAAATCCTTCCATACTTCATAAAAAATGTCCCCATTTATGGAACTTTATGAATATCATCCTCCATCCATCACATCGCCCTTGAAAGGGACTACAAAGGTTCATGCAGAGGAGGACCACATAAGGAACCAACAATAGGTTCTCCAACTATTGAAGGACAACTTGGTTGTGGCACAAAATAGGATGAAACAATAAGAAAATAAAAGTTACAGTGAAAGGGAATTTGAAGTGGGGGATTGTGTATCTTTGAGGCTACATCCATATAAATAGATGTACCTCAAGCAACAAAAGAAGGAAAATAAATTAAAACCCAAATATTATGGGCCCTATAATGTGTTGCAAAGGATTGGAAGTATGGCTTACAAATTCAAGTTGCCCCCATCTTCACGTGTACATCTAGTCTTCCACATTTCTTTCTTAAAGAAGGTAATTGGTGACAAGATCTTAGTCCAAACTATTTTACAAGAGATTAATGAAGAAGGGAAAATCATACTAGAACCAAAAACAATAGTTGAAACAAGGATTAAGCGAGTGTGAAATTGAGCAATTACTAAGTACCTCATCAAATGGAAGAACCTACCAGTGGAAGAGGAAACATGGGAAGATAATTTCTTTATGCAAAAACACTCATAGTTAGTCAAGTTTTGAGGAAAACACTTGTTTTAAGGGGAGGGGCATATTAAGCCCTAGGCAAAGCCCCATGTTAAGTATAAAATCCCTTATTAATCCTTATATATTTAACTATTACAATTCTAGTGTTATATTTGTATGTATGATAGAACCCTTCATTGCAACTGTTTATTAAAATTGTACCCTTTGTCTCCTATATATATACCAAGGAGACATAGTCTTAGGATCATCCACCTCATCGTATCTTGTCTTCTAAATTGGATATATTGTAAAAGTAGGTTTCCACCTCAAAGTGGACTCTTATACATTGAATTTTTATAACTCTCAAGACATTGGTTACGCTTCTATGTGGACTCAATTTTTTCATTTGATTCTAAGTAAATATTAAAAGTATAAAAATCCTCTTTTGAAGAGGACAATCCAATGTTGTGTAAATGATTTTTTCATGTTTTTTAGTTGTGTATTTTTTAAGTTATAAAATTTTTGTTTTTCATATTTGAAATAGGGATAAAATAAAAAATATATTATTTTCGAAATAAAAATAACAAAAAATAGTAAATCATAGTGAAATTGGGAACACTTTATATGGGAGTAAATTAAATTCGATTATGAATGCGCTCTCATTTTTATACAGTAGGTATGTAATATTTTATGGGGTCTACACCTTTTAAAGTTGAATAACCATGAAATCAATTCCTTCATTGTTATAGTTGATTAATTTTTTTGGATGAAAGAAAATTGTTAGCCAAAAAAATGTTTAAAGTTTTATAAGTAATTGTTTTTCCTAACAAATTTCTAGGATTTTGAAAAAAAAAATTGTTTGAGTTAAAAGTTATGTTATTTATTTTTGGAAATTTTTTTGATTGATTCATATTTCAACCAAAAAACCTTTACAAAAAACTCCACACACCTTGTGTGGAAACATTATTACCCATCTTCATAGATTTAACCTAAAATCTATTTTTTGGATATGTACTTGAATAGGGAAGACCTCATTGGAAGGAAGGTAAATGACAAAAATATGTCACATTGAGAATGTTTTATTGGATTCACTGAACTTATGGTATTGTTGGATGAGAGACTTTACTTATGTCTTGGGTCCACATGTTTTGGGTTTGGGAAATACTTTATATAGGTTTGGTTTGTGCTTTGTTCATGTGGATGTTTGGGGGGATTTTTGGAAAACCACCACATGAATTAGAGTTCTCATAGAACCAATGATTAAATGAATGGTAATAGGATGGGCCCAAGGCCTAGTTGTGCCAAGGATTGATGATAAGGGTAAAGGGATATAAAATGAGACATGTGGATTTATGTGGATCGGGTACAAGTGATACTACCTCTTAAATATTTATGTGGATGAGTTAACAACTTCATTATGTATCCCCCACCTTAGCATACCCTGGGTCCCACCTTTGTGTAACTAAAAATGGATTAATGATGGTGACAACTCTATTTGAGGGGTAACAAGGAGTCATTTTGGGTTAATGGTTGTTATTATGTGTATTTACCCATCTTAAGAAACCTTTGGTTCCATTTTTATTCTCCTTACTCATTTCCCCTTTCTCCTTTGGAATTGGTATTTTGGTTTTCCATTGTGTGGTTGATACTACTTTCCTCTCTTCTCTCTTTTTCATGTTTCTTCTTTCTTTCCACCCTCACCTCATCTCCTTGTAAGTGAGTGGATGTTTCCATTTTTCCTTCTTTTCTTCACTCAACATAAGCTTCCCCTTTCCTAATAATCCCTTGTATTTATATTTGTAGGTATACCTCATCATTGCATTGTGCATAGATATTTGTAGGTACCATTCCCTCTACCTTTTAACTTTTTGATCATATTTTCATAATTTAGTTTTTATTTCCTTTAAAATAGTTAAACTTATATTGATCCCATAGTGTCGTTGTTATTTAATGTATATTAGTTATATTTATTTGTTCCCCTTCCCAACATTTCTTTCTCACCATGCATTTGTTTCATAAAACCTTTTATTTTCATTTAACTTGCTTCTTGTCATCATGACACCTAAGTACAACACTTGTGGTTCTGCATTCATGTCTTGATGTTTGGATATAATTACCTCCATGATGTACATGAATCTAGGCCTTGCCACATGAGTGGTTTCTTTCCTTATTTCAAGGCACCTGTTCATTCCACACTTCTTAATGGGCATCTTACTCTTTTCATGCATCAAGGTGAATCCATGTAGGTCTTGCACTTTTTGAAAAGAGAGGAGGGTGAAAATACTGTGAGAGGACCCTCATTCAAGTTTTTTTTCTAGCCCTTGATCAAGGTCTCAAGAGCTCGATCAAGGGATACAATAAGCCTTCAATATAAGGTTTGTAGTAGATGCACCATATGATCAATTGAGGGTCTATTGAGGGTTAATTTAACCATCAATTAAGCCTCTAAATCCTGATCAATGATTAAAAAATAATACCTTGATTGAGGGTTTGAAAGTTTATTAATTATCCACAGGTTGTCGTCGAGCTCATTTGTCCTCTCAAATGTTTGAGTTCCTCAAGCCAAAGAAACACTAGATCCAACAAAACCTTGATCTAGCATTGATAGACATGTGGACCCACCAATACCTACCAAACTATCACCAAGCTACAACAACAATGGTGCCATGTCTACAAAGGGTGGTAGGTTATATTTTTATAAATAATTCTATAAAATGTAGTTCGATTAAATTTTGTATTGTGCTTTATACATGTTTTTTTCAACAGTTAGTGTAAACAACGTTGGTTTTATTTTTAACAACGTACCAACAAGCATAAATATGATCATATTTTCCAATCCTTTGATAACTGATGGAAGATTGAAAATGATCCAATGATATTTCTTCTTATTAGAACAAACATTTGACAATAAAACCGACAATGTAATTAACATGGCCAATTTTTTTTGTAGTTTTTATAATTTAGAGAAATCAACCAACAACATAACAACAATGTTTACGCTGCTAGTTTTATTTTCAACCATGTAACGTAAAGTATAAATGCTACCAAGTTATTTTTAATTCTGCAGTAATGCATAGAGGATTGAAAATTATCAAATGATACTTGTGAGTACATAGTTGAAAATAAAATGAACAACATAAACATTGCTGATTTTTTTTATTATAGTTGTTCAATTTAGACTAATCAACCAATGACATTTATGCTACCAATTTTATTTTCAATCATGTATTGACAAGAAAAAATTATGTAGGATTTCTTTCAATCCTCTAGTAATGCATAGAGGATTGAAAATGACCTCACAACAATTTTATGTTTGTGAGACTTACATAGTTGAAGATAAAACTGATAGTGTAAACATTGTCATTTTTTCCATTTATTTTAGTTTAGAGTAATTACTCGATAGTGTGTATGTCTTTGTTTTATTTTCCACTTTGTATTGGTAGAAAAAAATGTTGCAATTTCTCCTTGTTGATACATAGTTGAAAATAAAACAAAAAGTGTAAATGTTGCCATCTTTTTTTTTTCTTTATACTTTAGTTGAAATTGATTGAACAACAACTATAAGGTCCATCTATACAATTTATCAAATTTTCTTATGCAACTTCCCTAGATGCACTCTAGGGCCCAAGTTGTCTCAATGTGCTTCCCATGGCTCTAGAAAGTCTCAAGATCCTATTCCTAGAAAACATGTGCATGTAGCTTCCATGAGAGGATGAGTATGTGTAAACAAGTTTGTTTCTATTTAGAATTATACATGAATTATTATCATTGTGAATAATATTTGTTTTTTCATTTTATATGTGACCCACCATATATACATGTGGGGGCTCTTTGTGGTAGCCAAAGAGGTAGTGCAAGGATTGCATCTAGTACAAATGCATCAGATAGTATGAATGTCTAGGATGAAGTTATTCTATGTAAGTTTGTGTTCAATTGTGGATGTATTTAATTTTGAATGTTTTATTTAAGAAGCAAGCACATATTTTATTGTATGTTATTTTGAAAATATATTTCTTATACTTATATTTTTTTAATCTAAATTGAATATATCCATAGTGAACAAAACAGTCTTTCATATTCGCTACCATGGGAAAATGAGATTAACCATATCAACTTAGAGGAGATAGATGAATGTTATAAATGGTTTCACAGAGAAATCACAACCATTTGGGTTGCTAGCATCATTCATTGATCAATGAAAATGATGCTTGCAATTGTCAATGATCGATGACACTATATTGGAGGGTTCAACCACATAACAAGATTTGGTAGAGTTTCACTCTTTGTTTTCTCTATATTTATTGTTCTTTATTGACATTTTTTCTTATACATGGAACCTCGTTGCTATCTCTCTATGGATAACAATTCCTACCATGGGGTAAATATGCCATGTATGAATTTTGAAATTGGTTCTCATCAACACCCATCCCCTATCAGGAAATCGTAGCTTATGTTCTATTTCTAAGGAAACTTTATGAACTTAAAACCTATGGATAACATGTTGCCTCCCACTTTTCACGATGTTTCATATAAACTAGTTGGCATTCTTTGTGTATTCTCTTACCTAGGTCTAGACATATCAACATGGTTCCATTTTTTATCTATAGTCCCCAAGTGAGGTCCTTGGCCCCTTTTCTAGGATCATTATTTTTCCATGATAGGATTTTTAGCTTCTTCAATTAGATTTCTAGTTGGATCAATATAGAAATATGTGATCAATCTAGGAATCTTTGATTTGCATTAATTAATCACTAGATTAGTTAGAAGTGAATTTTGGTGGTATCCAATGGCCTTAGGTATGTTAGAGCACACACAAAGGATTATTTGGTTAACTTTGATATCCTCCTTTTGTTTCTTGGTTGTTTCCCTTGATATGTGAGATGGTTAAATCATGATGAGAATGTCTATCATGTATTAGTATACCTGCCACATGGAACAAAACCCTCATGTTAGGTGAAAACTCATGGGTTTCCTAATTAACATGTGTTTCTCTAGTTAAAGTCATGGGTAAATAGCCATGATGGGATGATTTTCCCAACGATTAGTTTATAATTTCCTTAACACCTTTGTGCCATTCCATTTTCTATATGTACCCTTGATTTAGGTTCCTTTTAGGTTTTTATCAAATTCTCTAAGTTATTGTAACTCTAGTATATTTATGTCACAAAGTAATCTAATATACTTCTCAAACTCTTACACTGATTGGAATAATTGGTCCTCCAAACCTCCATTAGTTGGAGGTTTCACCTCACATGTTTGTTATGTATGATTGATTGGTCTCCATATCTTCCCAGATCGGTTGTCTTGGACCTTCAATCTAGGGTTTCTTGGCTCCATACCTATCACTTCCTTGGGATTTCAAATCATTTTCTAGGGGAGATATAAAAATTTGGAGAAATATAGGAGGATCAACATTGCTTGGCTCTTCACATAGGTTCTCTATATATTCTCAGCCCAAGGAGCATATTTCCCCTCTCCTCTCTTATTTCAAGTTTAGTTTTCCTTTCATTTCAATAGTTAGAAGACATAGTTTAACTAGGAGGTGAATGAGATTTACTTCTAATGCTGTGTTTATTTTCTAGCTATTGAAAGACATTGGAAACCTCATTGAAGTTTTCCTAAAAATCATCTCGTGGTGATAAGACTTAATAAATCAACTTAGTGGCTTGATTTAACCTCTTTCCTCTTTGTCCCCAGAGTCCCAACTACAACTTACCCTCAACATTTGAGTAATTCCTCTACTCCCTCCATCCCCCCTTTTGGTGTTGGTTCCTTCATTGTTGTAGTAATTACATGCCTCACTTTAATCAAAACAATTGAGTGGTGCCTCCTCTCCCTCCATCCCATTTTTAGGTGGTGGTTCCTCCATTTTTGTTAGTAACCTAGTGCCTCACTTTAGCCCCAACAACCAAGTGGTGCCTACACTCCCTCCATCCCTCCTTTTGATAGTGGTTCCTCCATTGTCATAACAACATGGTGTCTCACTTTAAATTAAAGAATAAATTGGTGCCTCTACTCCCTATATCCATAATTTAGGTGGTTAATTCATTGTCATAGTAACATGCTACCTCACTTTAATAACAACAACCAAGTGATTCCTCCATTTCTTTGATCCCTTTTTTTTATGGTGGTTTCTCCAGTGTGATAATAACATGATGCCTCACTTAATTGGTGTGCTACAAAAACTACCCCTCAAACAATTTTAAAATTCACATGAAATTGAAATAAAATATATAAATTAAAATAAACAAGAATATTTTGAAACCACTACATTCTTTTAATACTTTTAACTCTAGAATCTCCCCCTTGTGCCACACCTTCACACCTTAGTATTAAATGTAATAGATATTTGGAAATTAGTCGAGAATACATTGCATGTTTCCATGTTTTGGTAATTGTGTCAAGGGCCCTTTCTACAACCCAGTATGAGGGAGATGTGTAATTTCTTTAGTGGCGCTCAACATGGAGTTGACATGTGGCATTTAAAAAAATATTTCACTGTCTACCATAAATAAAATATTTCAATGTCCACCTAAAGTAAAATATTTTTATATCAACTATATACATAATAATAATAATAATATTAATAATCTAATTTTAAGGTTAGCCAGACACCAAATTGGTGTATGAGACCCCTTTGTTTGTAAGACAAGGGACCCGCTCCACCCAACGATTTGAATACTAAAGTCTACACAGGTTTACATACACTACATCCCTCTACACACACAATAATTGAAAATCAAAAAATTCTTATTCCATTAATAAGTGCTTTCTACATCCCAATGTGAGGGAGATGTGTAATTTCTTCATTACGTAGTATACGTGGAATTCAAAAAAATATTAATAACAACAAAATTATTTCAATGTCCACCATAAATAAAGTATTTCAATGTCCATATTAAGTAAAATATTTCAATATCAACTTCACACACACACACACACACACACACACACACACACACGTGAATATAATTTAATCATTTTTTTTCACCGAAAAAACACATTTTTATTATCTAAAAGATATAAAAACATTCCTCAATGTTTCTGCATGCCAAACTTCCACTAATTTCCCATCATTATCCCTTCAACTAGCTACAAATGTCAATATTTTACTAATATAAATCTATATATCATCCTATTACATTTTTCATCTTTGTTATTGTTTGCACTGTACCAATGCTTACACTAACCATTAGTATACAAAAAACAAAATTAAAAACTAACTTTGTGAACTATCACCATAATTTTTTCATGGATTCTTGATTCTCTCTGCCAGAAATTTCCACCACATGGACTTCCCCCAAGGGCAGTCTTAGTCCCTCCTTGGACATTGAATCGACCCTCTGATTCAATTCCATATAGATGTGATAGATAGTGAACCTTTCAAACACACCTACAACCTTTTTCAAGTATCATGCAACCACTTGCAAATCGACATTTTGGATCAGATACTTACCTTTCATCCAATTCACTATTAGTAGAGAGTCTCCATAAACCAATATAGCCTTTAGACCACAATCATAAGTTAACTTTAGGATAAGTATCAAAGTCGAAATTTTTTCCAAGTCGTTTGATCCCATTCCACCATTTTCCTTGAAGGTAAACAAATGTTCATCTGAAAGGAAAATTAAACCCCCTATTTCAAAAATATTATTAGGCCCTTGACACACACACCGTCAAAGAAACCCTAGCTATAGATTTTGTCAATTAATAACTCTCCAATATGCCATTGAAATTTAGGAGTTAAATACTCCTTGACTTGGTTAAAAATAGCCACCACTTGGGAGAAAACCTGAAAATAAGGCATCTCTTTCTTTGTGAAAATTTTGTTATTACGTGATAACCAAGTTCCCCACAACACTAAAAAATGGGATATCTCTATAAATATTTAGTTTGGGCCTGGTAAACCACCCTTACAGATGATTCCCCACATCCTCCTTGTTCCATAAATCATTTTGCCCCAACCAATTGCTAACATATTTTTAGACTTGTCTAACAAAAATATTTTCCACAAAATATGATGCATCGATTCCTTAGCCTTTTGAGAAAGCACACAAAATCCTTGTCTAGTAAAATTTATTTTCTACAAATCCTTCCACATCAACACTGTGTCCTTCAACACAAGACACATGAAAAGTTTGATTTTCTTTGAAACTTTCACCTTCCATATCTTTTTCCACCACTAGACCACAAGGTCACATGCCACTACCATCAATGATTTATAATGTTCTTTGACTGTGTAAAAACCTCCCTCTTTATTCCCTAGCCAACTAAAATTGTTCTCCTCCTCCTTTAACCTAGTATGGGCTCTTTTAAGTTCATTAATGAAAGTTTCCTATTCCTTCTACTAATCAGCTTCTATCCCAAATGCCCTATATGATTTCCACTCTTGTCACCACATGTTCATTCAGATCAGTTCACCACAATCTTTAAGGACTAGAACATTTTTACCTTGAAGACAATACATAAAGTTTGGAGATATTATTACCTGGTTTCATCCATCCCTATTCTCACTTCTTCCCCATTTCCCACCTTCCACCCTAATAGTTCTCCTATCACCGAAAAAGAAGACACTAGCGCCTTCCAATGAGAAGAACCATTTCACCAAGATTTATCCTCCTTTTGTAGCCAAGTTAGTATATAGTCAGGTGCCAAATATTTTTGACATATCATTCTACTCCATAAAATCCCCTTTGTTAACATATTCTACATAGACTTCCTTGCCACTACGACACCAAAGACATGAACATTCTTTAGACCCCATCCTCCTTTATCCTTTGGTTTTGAAATTGAATTCTAGCTCATCCAATGATCTCCCTCCACTCCTTCCTCCCCACTCCAAATGAAATTGAAACAATTTTTCCAGGACTCCTTTGGGAATGTGAGCTAGGAATTTCCAATATATCAAAATCGCTTCTAAAACCAATTTAATAAATGTCAATCTACCACTCCTTGAAAACCAACGATTGCACCTATGATGTATGCACTTTTCCACCTTTTCGATCAGCCATTTCCAGTCCTTCTTCTTGTAAGAGTTTGTCTTGAGACAAAAAACAAGGTCCTTGAAACCTTTGTTAAAATTTGTCTCCTAAAATTGAAAGGCGTCTATTTTTTCCTTCTTCACCCTATTCTCCACTTCATTAAAACATATCATATATTTATAAATAGTAATCACCATCCTTGTATATTTATTATAAAAAGTTATTATTTTCTGAAGCACATTCCCTTCAACCAAAGACACATTCAAGAAGAGTAAGATGTCATTAAAAAAACGAAAGTGTGTCAACAGGAAATCCTCCCCTATCTTAATCCCATTTAACCTTCCAGTTATTTGCAACCAGAAATATCATGGCTAAGACCTTCCATGACTAAAATAAGAAGGTAAGGGGAGAGTGGGTATCCTTGATGTAGCCTCCTTCTTGAGATAAATAATGGCGAGGCATCCCCATTCACTAGAACGACAAAAGAAACATAGGTCACACATCCCATGATCAAATTAACCACATCAAACAAGAAACCTATATGAATTAAGAGCATTCTCAAATAAAGACAACAAACATGATCATAATCCTTTGACAGATCCAACTTCACCACCATTGCACTAAGAGTTCTCGTCTTTATATTGTGAATTCCTTCCTATACAACACCAACAACATCATGTATTTGTCTCCCCTATAAGAATCCAAATTGTTCCAACAGAATGAATTTTGACAGAAGTTTCTTTAGCCTCATCACTAAAATTTTCACGATCATCTTATATACACAATTACATAATGAAATTGGTCTGAAGTCTCCAAAATATTTTTGCTTGTCCTTTTTCAAAATTAGAGTAAGGAAAGTAGAGTTAAAGTTTTGAAGGACACTACACATTACTTTGACCTCCTCAACAAATCTGAGTAGATCTTTACCTAACAACTTGAAAAAGGAAATAAAGAACTCCACCATCCATCCATCAAGCTCTAGAATATTCCCCTTTTGCATGGACGATAGACCCCTTGAAAACTCCTCTAAATTGATTTCTTCAAACAATTCTTTATTATCCTCATCCAATATCAAACATAGGAAGAAAGAGAAAAATTTCACTATCTCCACCAAGTTAGCATTTTCAGGGTCCTTGTAAATGTAAGAAAAGAGTTTTACTCCAGCTGTCACCAGATTCCCGAACCCTTGGATCCTCACTCCTTCCTCATTCGATGGCTCCTAGATAATATTAACACTTTTTTGATAATTTACAAAGAGACGGAATAATTTAGTGTTTTCATCACCTGACTCCAACCATACAACTCTATTCTTCATGCACCACTCTGCCTCCTTGTCGCAAAGAAATTTTTCCCTTTTTGTCTCCAGCTCTATCAAGTCCATTAGCTCCTAATCTAATAATACCTTGAATACGTTATTTTTGAAGATGTTTTCAACAAATTCCTCCACATTTTTAAAATCCTCGTCTCAATTTTTTACTCTTTCTGACAACCACTCCACCACATGTAACACACCCGACCCATAAATACTCTTTTAAGGGATGGGGCATAAAAAAAAAATCCCTAAACCATGTCACATCCTCTTTTCGGGATCTCCATCACATTTTTCTCGTTCAGATCTTTCCAACCAATTTCTTCACGCTCCAAACTAAGCTTGGGATCGGAAGAAATGCCATTCTACCATCCTTCGGACACTTATTAGTCAAGGGCCACGTGGCATACATGCTGTTCAATCTCATACATATCATCCAAAATTTATCAAAGCCTCGAAGCTCCCCGTGCTCATGTATCTATTGTGGAGATCCATCCACCATTAATTCTGATGGCGGATCTTCCTCCTTGTTAAGCCATACGCCTAAGGATAGTTTGACGTTCGGTGCTTCGACACTAAGAGCCCCTTTGTGTCTATGCACGAAACCTCCTGGAGTCTCAAAATCCTGAAGTCTCGTAAGCTTTCCACATGACTTTGGCCTTCAAGCCCTTTGGTCTCTCTACAACACTACACCCTAACTCTTCTAGAGATCCTATCTACCGAAATTCTGAAAAATTGCCACGCAGCTCCGATCCCTTTAACTTATCCTTGACACCATGATCCAAACCTCCGTAGCCCTGAAGTCCTAGACTCTCGAAGGACCCACTCTCACACGTGGAGTCGTACTGGATAGGAGGGAAAATATAGGTGGGTCTCTTGTGCTCCTCCCACCAGATGGACGAAGCAGTGAGTGTCAGGTGCGATATGTGGACGAGGCAATGATCACACATGGCCCCTTCAGAGGCTGACACATGTCACATGTTAATGGGCACATAGGGTCTACAATACATGAAAATCCAATTGACACATGGCTCCATGTCACCGTGGGTGACATCAACACACCACGTCACCTCAAATTGACAAAATTCCAAACCCTCTGATCTCACGGTCAAGAGTTTTGAAATCTCGGAGCTCCAAATATAATAAGAGCTTAGCACCATTCGATCTAGCGTAAGGTTCCCATACCCTGGTCATATGGACCCTCTAATGAATCTCCAGCTATAAGCTCTACTCTTAGTTGATATTTGGTTAAGGCCATGGGATAAGCATGTGGTCTCTTACGCTACTAGCTTGAAGGAAACGCCCTCAAATTTCATAGAACTTTAAGTACTAACCTAGGAAGGGGTATCTTCGAACCAGCCCAAAGGACCAACTTATTACCTTACACTCATTTGCATACAATGACTTACAGAAGAACAATTATTGGCATTCTTATTATAAATTAAACGTTGCAAATCTTAGTCACCTACACAAAAATCCAGTCATGCATTTAAATTCAATTGCACAAGGTTCAAGAAATACTTATGCATTACATGTTGTAGCCATCCAACTGACTGTGGGTTTCTAGATTTCTAGCCAACCATAGGCTCAGAGGCATTCACTCTTAGCACTCTGGCCACCCTTGTGCCAAGCCATGATATCACTGGGAAATCTATGTCATTTCTCAGATACCTTCTCTCTGTCACATCATCCCTACAAGTTTTATCATATGCTTCCTCAACATCAACCTCATGACAATCCTCTTTTCTTTTTCATATCCAGGTCATGTGTTCCCCTCTATGCATGCACTCTTGTCTAGTGTCTCTCCTACTCTCTATAGAACCTCCCGCACACACTGCCTCTGAACTGACTGTGCGTGTATATTTTTATTCTTCCTTTCCCAGGATGGTTATCAACTTATCCAGTTCCTCCTGTCGGAAGGAAACTCGGGTCAGCCTGGGTTTGTAGGAATATGTGTTACTTCAGGATGAAAACCTCCTATCTCCTTAGCCAAACCATGCTTTCATTCATGGGGGTGGTTGATTACTCAACCACCAGTCCTTCCTTCATTAACTGATTCCTATCCTTAGGATCCAGAGGGGGTTTATTATTCCCAACAAGGGGACTTTTTGGGTGATTTTTCATAATGAACACTCTCTTATAGTTTTCCCATTCTTTCCCCTAGTGATATCATGGCCAGTACTTCAAGGCTTCACCCCCATAGTCAGTTATTGGAAATTAAAACAATAATACACTTACATTGTTCCCATGCCATAGCATGGGGATATTGATAAATTATTAATTACAAGCTGGGGAAAACAAGGGTGTTACAATCCCCTCCCCTTCAAAAGGAACACCATCCTCGGTGTTCTTTCTCAGTAACACCTATCATGCCTTTCTCATTCAGTTGCTTCAGAAGTTTTAACCATGTTTCTTGGTCAGGTTCTTTTCAAAATCTTGGCCTTCTTCACCCACCTTCACTAATTATTGGAGAGCAAGCACATTAATCACGATTTCATGCAAAAACATATTATTGTTGTTCAAAATTCAAGAGGAAAACAATTTCACAAAGTAGCAAAATATGTATATGTGCAGCTCGTGGATTTGTATCCACATGATTGTCTTGTTTCCTTGGCTCATTGTTTTTCCTGGACATACCCATTGTGTGCATGATCTCAATCGGTAACATATTAGATTTATCAAAGTCTCCTCTTCCTTGCGGTCACTCACCCTCCAAGCCTAGGCTCAAGCATCCCCTTCTCTGCTATATAGTCCCTCAGGTGATCCATCTTTCCTTTCCAAAGATTTCTCACACAAGAAGATTTTTAAATACTTCATTGAGCCTTACAGTCGAGGCGTTCCTCAGACTTTCTCTATTGAGGTGTCCCTCCGGCTTGTGTGACCACAATACAACATATTCTAGGTGATCATGGCTTGCCACAAGCTTCTCATGTCTAAATCAATATCCTTTTTCATGCTTTCCATCTTGACAACCTTTACCTGTCCTCCCAAGACATATCTTTTTCATCTCACATGTATCACATGTATACAAAATTATGAGATATTATCATCAATTTCTAATTCATGATTTTCTTGCAAATCTATCACCTACAGATTTCCAAATTCCACATTTTGTTTTTCATATATGTTCCACATAGGAACCAAATTCACAAGTATGGGATTTTTCTTCCCATAGCAGTCTAGCGCAATAGGCAATCGGTCCTCCTTATGGATTACAACAATGCCATATCCAAGACCTTGTTCCTCCTGCAACTTCAACATTCCTTAGCCAAACAAATTGTCATTTTTCATGCACACTATATTTTCAAAAGTATGCATACTAACAGTCCAAGTTGTTTTCATCTATTCAAGGATACAAAGAAAAAGGAAATATCATTATCGTTTACGTCTTCATCCTTTCAACATACTAATTTTTTTTGTAAATGCAATTCAGATATCAAATGTTTTTAATCAATGTGCCAATATTCATGGCCACATCCATACCCAATGTACCCTTACATTGGATTTAAATTATTATATTTCATGTTAGGCACTCTTTCCAAGAAGTGTTGGAACTCAACCCACTTATTACCATATGGATTCTCTGTCCATATTTATTATTATAGTAGAATCATATTTTCTGCTCTGAATCAATCACATCCTCATATCATCACTCATGAACTCAAATTTTCACATGGATTCCTTTAAGCATTTCTTTCCTTACCAATAATCAGGGTACCAACATTTAGGGTCACCTAATTTCTCTCTTTACCAATTGTACAACTCTGTAGAGTGTTGGAAGATACTCCTTCCACAATGGGCAGTCCTATATATGCCCCATTATTTTACCACATGCATCTTCTCAATGCATTAAATCAACGTGCTCTCTATGAGCACTTTTGTTTCCAATAATTCCTTGATTGGTCAATGCAGACATATCAGTTCATGAATTATTTCAAGGGTTACAATGATGCAAGGCCGAAGTTAAACCCTGTCAGATCCTTCGAAAATGTTGACATAATTCAAAACCAGACTCACAAATCACTCACAGAACTTGATCACAATACCAATTTACACAA
>ML787303.1:149717-165197 GCA_009831015.1 Picea engelmannii
TATGCAAAAAAATTATGTTTGACAGTAATATTCTCAACAGACTCATATTAGCCTTGGTAACCTAATCTTATGGTTGTACAACAACACATACAATTGAAAAGTGAAGTCAACTTCTTTATTCAGAACATTAGCAACATACAGTGTAGATTTCCAAAATATCTATCAACAGTAGCAGGTTTCATTCCTCTCTTTGGCAGAGGTTTAAATAAGCCTCTTAGGAATGGGTAAGATAGGGTGTCTCCCCTTAAATTCCTCCAATGATATTTTTTTTATACGACTCATGCATGAGCCCAAGCAGGCCAAGTGTTGTTTCCATGCTCTGATACCAATTTGTAACACACCTGACCCCTAAATACTCTTTTAATGGATGGGGCATAAAATTTTGTTTTCCCTAAACCATGTCACATCCTCTTTCTAGGATCTCCATAACATTCTTCTCGTTCAGATATTTCCATCCACTGTCTTCACGCTCCAAACTGAGCTCAGGATTGGAAGAAATGCCCTTCCACCATTCTTCGGACACTTATTAGTCAAGGGCCACATGGGTGCATATCATACATATCATCTAGAATTTCCCGAAGTCTCAGAGCTCCAAACACTCTTGTATCTATAGTGGAGATCCATCCACCATTAATTCTGACGACGGATATTCCTCTTCGTTAAGGCATACGCCTAAGGATAGTTCGACGTTCGGTGCTTCGAATTTGAGCACCCCTTTTCTATATACGCACGAAACCTCTTGGAGTCTTGAACTCCCGAATTCTTGTGGATCCGGCCTTTGGGACCTTCGGTCTCTCTACAACACTACACCCTAAATCTTTCGGAGATCCTATCTCCCGAACTTTTGAAACACTGCCACATAACTCCGACCCTTTTAACTTATCCTCAACACCACACTCCAAACCTCTGGAGTCCTGAAGTCCTAGACTCTCGAAGGACCCACTCTCACACTTGGAGTCATACTGAATACAAGGGAAAATACAGGTGGGTCCCTCATGCTCCTCCCGCTAGATGGACAAAGCAGTGAGTTTTAGGTGTGATATGCGAATGAGGTAGTGATGACACGTGGGCCCTTTAGAGGGTGACACATGTCACATGTTAATGGACACATAGGGTTTGCAATACACACAATTCTAATCGACACATGGCTCATCAAACGTGG
This sequence comes from Picea engelmannii, assembly GCA_009831015.1. Classification (NCBI taxonomy): domain Eukaryota; kingdom Viridiplantae; phylum Streptophyta; class Pinopsida; order Pinales; family Pinaceae; genus Picea; species Picea engelmannii. The sequence continues at coordinate 150,880 of ML787303.1, forward strand.
GTCCACATCACCCTGGATGATGTCATCACACCACGTCACCTTGGACTGACAACCTTCCAAACTCTCCAATCTTGTGGTCAAGATGCGTTCACATAGGCCTCAAGATCTATGGCCTTCGTCGCTTCACAACTTTGGCGTTCATGGGTTTCATGGTGTAATACTCCCCTTACTCCTTTAGTAGGTCAAAGTCGAATTGACCGTGGATTAGATACGACGGTCACGAGTGGTCCTGAAGCTCCTCTAGATCGATGGCTCTCATTAATTTGTGACTCCGACATTCAAATATTTTGACGCTACATCAACTCCATTCTCCCGAAGTGGGATTTCGTCGAAGTACCATACATGAAACCCTCCACTGGTTGATTGGATGGTCAATAAGGGTCCCAATCGGACTCCCTAGATCAATGAATCACAACGTTTCATGACTTCGAAATTCGAGGGTTTTGGGGTTAGGAAGTTGTGACATTCTGGAGTTCTGAACTCCTGGAGCTCCAAAGCTAATAAGAGCTTAGCACCATTCGGGCTAGCGCAAGTTTCCCAAACCCTGGTCATATGGACCCTCTGATGAATCTCAGGTTGTAAGCTCTACTCTTAGCCGATATTTGGTTAAGGCCATGGGCACGATCCTATGGTCTCTTAGGCTACTAGTTTGAAGGAATCACCCTCCAATTTTGCATAACTTTAAGTACTAACCTAGGGCAGGGTATCTTCGAATTAGCCAAGAGGCCCAAATTATTACCTTACACTCATTTTCATACAATGACTTACATAAGAACAATTATTGGCATTCTCATTATAAATTAAACGTTGCAAATCTTAGTCACCTACAAAAAAATTCAGTCATGCATTTAAATTCAATCACACAGGGTTCAAGAAATACTTATCTATTACATGTTGCAGCTAGCTAACTGAATGTGGGTGTCTACCTTTCTACCTAACCATAGGCTCAAAGTGATTCACTCTTATAACTCTAGCCACCCCCGTGCCAAGCCATGATATCACTGGGAAATCTATGTCATTTCTCAGAGACGATCTCTCTATCACAACATCCATGTAAGGTTTATCAGATGCTTCCTCAACATCAAGCTCACGACCTTCCTATTTTATTCTGCATATCTAAGTCACACGTTCCCCTCTGTGCATGCTCTCTTGTCTGGTGTCTCTCATGCTCTATGCAAATCCCCCCATGCACGTCGCCCCTAAATTGTCTGTGCGTGTATAATTTTCTACCTCCTTTCCCGGGATGGTTCTTGATTTATCATGTTCCTTCTTTCAGAAGGAAACTCAAATCAGCCTCGGTTTGTAGGACTCTATGGTACTTTAGGCTAATAGCCTCATGTCTCCTCAAACAGAACATGCTTCCATTCATGGGGGTGGTTGATTATTCAACCACTAGTCCTTCCTTCATTAATTGATTCCTCTCCTTGGGATCCGGAAGGGGTTTATTATTCCCAACAAGGGAAAATTTTGGGTCATTTGTCATAATGAATCCTCTCTTATAGTTTTCCCATTCTTTCCCCTAGTGATATCATGGCCAATACTTCAAGGCTTCACCCCCACATTCAGTTATTGGAAATTCAAACAATAATACACTTACATTGTTCCCATTCCATAACATGGTGATCCTGATAAATGATTAATTACAAGCTAGGGGAAACAAGGGTGTTACGCTACCCTTTTTTTCAGCCTTAATAAATAATATGTGAAATGTATGCTCATCTAAACCCTAGAGTTTGGATCAAAAGGAATCCATTCTCTAATTATCATGTTTGTAAATTCCTCCTCTAACCAAATTGGATTAAAATTGAAAGGTGTTGACAGTTTGACTTCAACTTTGGAAATTTCCAGATAGACTGGGTTGTGATTAGATCCTCCTTCTTTACACACCCAAATTCGATACCTCCCCATACTATTTATAAGTTGCTCAACAACCACAAAATGATACACATGCTTGGACACCCTTGCTACACTCGATCTCCTATTTTTCCACATCGGCTTTAGTTTGATCGGATCCACATCTATCAATTTTGCATTTGTTATATGATGCAAAAATTAATCCAACTAACTGTCTACTTGAGACAATGCTTCCCAAACCTCCTCTTTTCGCAAAGTAAAATTCAAATCCCCCCTATTACTAAGTTTCCCTCCTTTAACATAGAAGACAAGAAAACACAATCATAGAACCCTCTTCCCTTGTCATATGACCCATACAAGTTCAACACGATTATCTGAGCATCCAAGATTTCACACTTGAATTCTATGCACAACCTTTAATGCACATAGAGAAAATTTATCAGAGACAAGTATTGTTTCCACCCTACCAAAAATCCTCCAGAAAGACCGTAAGCGTCCACCCATAGGGTTGTTTCCTGAACCAACAAAATATATGGTTTCTCCCTCTTAACTAACCTATGAAGGGTGAGTCTTTTATTAGGGTTTCCAAAACCCATTATGTTTAATGATAACACCTTCATAATGGATTCCTAACATTGGGATGACCATCTCTAAGAGCCCAAGTTAAGGTTTTTAGTTTCCATTTTAACACCTCCACCACAACCTTATTCTACACATGAAACAGATGAGATTTTATGCCTACTACCAACTTACTCACGATCCTCCTAGGGTACGGAATTAAAATACCTAAGACAATTTCATCCCCTGCTATCAGTTCTTTCGACCTTAACTGGCATGAATTCCAGGAAGTTTCCCCACCCAAGGAAGAAGAAAGGGAGCTCGGAAGTGAATGAGTCCCTTCCCCTTGACTAGATTGTACATGCAATAGAAAATTCGACACCTCACCCCCTAATACCTAACTCAACACATTATTTTGACAACCACTGCTTGGAACGTTCCACATCACAATTGTGTTTAAACCCATAACAATCCCCCCTTTTCTTTCTTCATGTTTTAACGAAAATCCTCCTTGATCCAGAAAATATGTGGATGGTAATTCGACGTTATGTGACTTACCCAAACATTTGAACACTTGAGATAAAATATCTTGTGGTCCTATGCCCTCAAGTGTTGGGAATTTCTCTACTAATACCCCATTCACATGAGATGGAAAAGGCCCTATAATTCCTTCCAACAATGGATTCTCCTCTTCCATCTCATTCCTCAAGCTTCCTTTAAACAACAAAAAACTTAGAGAAACCATAACTATGTCCTCTTTCAAAGATAAATCCACAATCGCCTCCTTTCCATACTTCTACCTAGAACCAAAAGCTTCCCCAAAACCCTTTGGATCCTCCCCTTGACTTAAGAAAGGAGAATCACCCTTCTGGACCTGAGACTTTCTTCCCTTAGATTTTTTTGACTCTGACATCACATCAAGTGGTCGCCCTATTGGGATTGTTACCCTTCTCTTTCTCATACCGTATTTTCCTTTCTCTTGCACTTTTCTGGAAGTAAAATTTCCTTATGGAACCCTTGGGATAGTCCCAAAATCACTTAGTCCAAAACTTGAAGACGATGCCACCAACCTTTCTCTCCTTTTCCAAATATTTTGCAAAAATGACCTCGAACAATCCTCAACCCCCTGCCCAATCGCGTGATATCTTACACACTTGAAAGGGATGTTTCCATAATCTAGAATCTGAGTGTATTCCTAGTCACCTACTTCCACATTAATACTCTCCATCAAACCCTCCAATAAATATATGTTTGCTAGAATCTTAGTAACATATCAATATGATGAATACTTATAGGATAGATCCACCATTAGGGTTTTCCCTAAATAATTTCCATGGTCCCAAAGGAACTTGTCATTCCAAAGTTCCAAAGGCATACTCAAGAGCTTAATCCATATAGGATAATTCCTCATCACTTCTCGACAAGGATCGAAACAAGGGTTCTAGAATTTTAGGTTTAAAGAGAAACTCCCCCAAAACCATCTATTCCCAAATATTTTTACCGCATCTTCCTTCATTTTAAAAATAAAATAGAGGCACCCCCTGGTCAGGATATTATAAATAGGGAAATTACCCAACAATCGCTCCCAGGAGTGCATCACCCAATTTTGAATAGAGGAGTATGACAAGGATACTCCAAAGAATCAACCTACCAAATATTTTCCCACCAACTCGACGTTTTGTTCAACCCTTGGGTCCTTTCCCACTGTCATTTTTATTTTTCCTTCCTTACGTTGTATCGTTTACTTGTGTTTCTTTGCTTGTTGCACCCTATCCTTCATCTCAACCCTTCATCCCCCACCTCTCTCGCCCTGGCCAATTCCACCAAATCCAAAGAACCACCAACAAGCCTCCATTGACAAAGGGATCTATAGGCCTACCCTGATGACCAAAGCACAATTTTTCTACATCAAAAACTCTTGAACTTTATGACCTAGACACCATAAAACCAATGCACCTTGGAGAAAAGAGCCCATTAAGAGTTTCTGATCTGTAAAATGCCATGGATATTCCACTGGACAATTCATCACAATATATCCAATAAAATACTGAAATATTTACTGTGAAGGTTAAATTCCTTTACATCTCAAATTCTTTAATTACTGGTTTTTTTTCTTAAAATGTATGAAATAGATGAAATACAAAAAATATAGAACATAAATAAATACTCACACACCATCCACAAATAAACACAAGATATAACATGGGAAATCCAATATGGGAGAAAACCCATCTAGAAGGTGAAGCTACTCTGCTCTCTTTTCTTTAAATGCAAGTACAAAGAAAGAGGCACTCTCTGTGGAGTTTCCTTTGACATTGTGGCCTATATGATTGCTACAAAATCTCTCCTCATCTGTTATGCTCCCAAAATACCACTCTTAGGTGCTCTCCTCAACTATGGAACAAATACAATGCTAAAGAATGGAACCCTCTCTCCTCCTAGCAGCCTGGTATTTAACATCGCCCGATAGCCATGTAGGGGTAAGGTTTTGACTTCCTCAACCCTCAATTGTGATAAGGTTTTGGACCTTCTAGAATCTTCTTGAAATTCCATACGTGGTTAGCCTCATATGTGTGAGTAATGGGGGATGACGTGGCATCCACTCGTATCATGGTGGTCAACACGATAGGTCAACTTGTGGGAGGCATAACTTTTGAATACAAGCTCCAATTGACGTGATTTTTGTATTGTTGGAATGGTCTCGATGTGTAGAATAGCGTCAAGGGTTTCTAACACAAGCTAGGAAATTTTTTATCCCAAAAATGTGGTTTGATGTCTCAAATGGCTCTATAAGGTTTTGAGCCCCCATTAAAATGACCCTACAAGTCGATTCCTCAATTTTTTTTTCACTCTGAAAGAATCAAGATAGATGAAAAATAATATGATGATCCAATCTGGATCAGTTTCAATATCTAGAGTAAAGGCCAAATATAAAACGTACACTACTTTGTGATCCTCACCATTAATATTCATTTGCATTAATCTTCATTTGATTTGGAAGCAGTTCCACTGACCTAGGGTCCTTAGAACCAATGATTCACTCTTCCACCTCATCGTCCACTAGATCACACTTGAGTGCATTCAAACCTCAATTTGTCATTTCATCCTACAACTTTTCATACCTCAGTCCCATCAGGGGACTTCCTGCCACGTCTCCAGAATCTGGATTGTTCCTTGTTCTCGTTGGATTTTCAAGCCCGTCCACATAAACCTTCACAAGCGAAAAGGACTATGAGAACGCAAACGTGTCCTCTAGATCCAAAAGATCTTGACCATAATCCACTAGCTTATCAACACACTTGAAGAAATCCATGGTTTTTAACAGCCCTAGGGTTTATGACGTAACCCTTAGCCCTAGGGTTTCCTCATACCACATTCTCCCCAACCATGAAAGGGCTCCATTCCTCTAATTTAATACTATATGGTGATTCATGGTATTAAAAGGCTGAGGCTTTTGCGTCCAACTTCCCCATAATCAACGTAACCATAGGTTAAACTAAGATGGCAACGAACGATGAGTTTGTTAGAGTCTACCATGTATGGGTTAACTCTCAACGTGAAAATACTTTTAAACATTAGGGTTAGGCTTGACAGTTCTTCGCGTAAATTCTTGTGGCAATACGTGCGTCGCGTGGCTTCATATAATATTCTTGGACGAGAAAGAACTTTTTCAACGTCCTTACGTGGAGAAACGGCGTCCTCGCCACACACAAAATAATACTAGCCATATTCTATTCTGAAAGAGGAGTCCTAACCATACTCTGAAAGAGGAGTCCGGGTGGGACTGCGGGATCCTTGCATAAAAATAAAGATCAGATCGTATCAGAAGCTTCCTCATCAAGTCACTCACCGGTGTAAATATAGCAGGTCATCAAAATATCATTTCAGAAAAAGAATATGGCCCTGCAGGGAATAACGAGCTATGATCAGGGGCGGCAGACACATAAGAAGTTTTCGAGCATTCATCGGAGGCGTGGGAGTCTGGATGGAGATCAACTCGGGCATCATCATTTTGTTGGAGTTAAAGGCCCAATTCAGGAATTATCTGCAAAAAACGATGAGAGAATCAGGTGGAATCATAATTCGAATTATAAAGAGGAGGAGCAGCAGCAGCAGCAGAAGCCGGAATATGTTTGGGATTGCGAGAGTAAGCTGTATGATTCCTTTGAGTTGTATTCCTTTTCTCGGCAACTAAATCGAGCCATAGCCGCAGCATCCACGTCGTCCTCTGTCATCAACAGTCATCAGTTAGTCGGTGGAGTCCGGAGTTGGTCGATGCCACACTGCGTCTCCACTAAAAGCACCACCATCAGTACCGAATGGCAATACTCCCCAGTTAATGTGGAAATCAACCTCCAGGAGGAGAAATTAAGGTCCCAGATTGTTGCAGGGAATACTGATCAAATCACCATTCACGATCGCCACCAAACCGTTGCACAGAACGTGGTTGAGCGCCAACTGGACACGCGACAGACTCGAAAGACGCATGAGAAAAGAATGGGATTTCTCCGCTCTGTACAAAGGCTGTTTACGAGACTAATTCACAATAAGGCCGGAAGCTGCAAGCCGAAAAATACGATGGAAACTGAAGCAGATGATGGGTATTGTTATAAGTCAGTATATCCAAAGCAACAAGATGAGAAATATAATCGGCATTCTCGGGGCTTATCAATTCATAGATCTGAATTTGTTCCCAAGGTTAGAAGGACTGTCTCTGAACGAATGACCGCTGAGGGTTTATGAAGTCTCATGCACAGAGAGACATTTTATATTAATTAAGGTCGGAGTGTATATCCAGAAAGTTAAGTTCAAGTTTTATATTAATTAATATCATGGCATATAGTTTCATTTCATGCTGAATTACTACTTTCAGTGCAATTAGTACGACCGAATGAATTGCGCTTACGCTAATTGTTTTAAGTAATTGAATATATTATTATTTGTGAAAACGAAGTCATGTACATATTAATTTCTGCGCGTCTTCTCATCCCTTACGTTTCTTCATCTCGAAGGCATTCCATTCACTTCTTAAACATAGACCGTGCATGCAAGTAAACGATCATGCCCAAGATATACAGAATTTAAATAGAAGAGCGTGATTTTATTATAATCCTTCTAATAGCTGGATTTAACAGAGGAATCTCAAGTTTTCCATGTTGTGAGCACGTTAAATATTGAAAACCTTAAATGTAATAATAATAGTTTAGCTATTAGTCATACACGAGTTTCCACGTCGTGCCTCTGTCAATCCCAATTAACCAGTTCGCAGTGGGAACTGATTAAGGCAGTGCGGATTCCACGGGAGATAGGGATGAAATCGTTGGGAAGATAGTCACGAACTCACCATCTTCATAAATTCCAGCAAGTCATTTAATGAATCTGTTACTGCGCACTAACTGCATAATAAAAACTCCAGCTATACCGGTCCCCCGTACCTGGTAATCTATTGTGTTCACGGCATCTTCTCTCATTTAATTTTTATTTTTTTATACAGTTTGAATTTTTTTTTTATATACAGTCTGAGTGGGCTTAATGGTTAAGAACATGTGTTTCCTTTTAAGAAATCACAAGTTCAGATTAAAATATTTTTATTTATTTTTAAATTTAGAAGATTCCATAATTGATTGAGATTATTTGGACTAGATCAAGGTCTAAATTTAAATTTAACTTGTTATTACTATAAACCCTATAAACCTTAAATTAATATCAACAACCCACAAGTCACTATAATTTTTAGACTAATATTAATAATATGTAAACTAACTAACAATAAACTTAACCAAAAATATATATTGAAATATCATTAAAAAAAAAAGTTTCCACTCAATTCTAGAGAACTATTCACTCATCACTTTGGATAAACCCAACAACCCACAAGTCATTATAATTTTTAAACTAATATCAATAATAATAATCTATTTGACTGGTAAAGTCTACGAAGGTATACATACCCTACCCCCTTTGGATTTGAACCTGTAACCTCTTAAGAGGAAACACATGTTCTTAACCATTAGACCCACTTAGACATAAACTAACTAACAATAAACTTAACTAAAAATATATATTGAATTATCATAAAAAAATTAAAAAAAATTAAAAAAAAATCCACTCAATTCTAGAAAACTATTCACTCATCACTTTGGATCAACCCAAACAACCCACAAGTCATTATAATTTATAATTTTTACACTAATATCAATAATATGTAAACTAACTAACAATAAACTTAACCAAAAATATATATTGAAATATCATTTAAAAAAAAAAAAGTTTCCACTCAATTCTAAAGAACTATTCACTCATCACTTTGGATCAACCTTTTTTTTTTCAAAGCTTGTTAATGATTTTATCTATTTAGTTCCTAAATTATCAAAGACAATCTTTTTATTAAGCATTTATTTGAATTTTTTTATTTTATAAAGTGAATACGAGATTTAGTTATGTTTTAGATTGCATAGTACATGTTGATGATTCACATGTTTGGGGTTGCGTAGACTAGAAAATATTTAGTACATGTTGAGTAGGATAGATGTTGTTCTGCACAACATAGCTTAGTGGATAAAAGTTGGAATTCTTGAAGCTTTTTGTATTAACTATGTGTAGCCATAAACTTGGAACTCTTCTAGAAGCTTTTTGTACTAACGATGTATAGCCATAAACTTGGAATTCTTCTAGAAGCTTTTTATTAACGATGTATAGTCATAAACAAGCATGAAGCTTATTGTACTAACGATTTATAGCCATAAACAAACATTCAATGCCCTTGTACAATTTGAGTGTTGATATGGATGGCAAATTAGGAGTTAGTTATGTAGTCCTAGGGGAATTGATAGAGATGTAAAAATGTGATGGCATGATGTATATGGAGATATAATGTATATATTGATAATACATATTGTTTTATAAGTTAAAAGTGATGGCATGATGTATATGGAGATATAATGTATATATTGATAATATCTATTGTTTTATAATTTATAAGTTGAGTCAATATAACATGTAATTAATTGTTTTGTGCATGAGTTTATGTTCTAATAAATGGTAAAAAAAATGATAAGTTTGTGTGATATTTTCATATTTATGTTTATTCTTTTATGGTTTAATATATTAGAATTTAATATTTCTTATTTATGTTTTAATAAATTGTGTTTTTTATACTAAGTTTGTGGGTTATTTTCATATTTGTGTTTAATTTTTTTTGGAAAATGGTTTAATAGAATAGAATATTTCTTATTTATATTTACAAAGAATTTATGGGATCATATGGAAAATTATAAAACATTTATATTCACAACTTTGGTGTTATTTATATCTAAGATCTCCCATCTTGCAATATACTTATTTTTGGTGATGTTCTAAAATATTTTTACTAAAACTATTTATTTATTTTGTTAGTAAACTCAACAAGTTATGTAATCTACTCAAATTTTCATGTCAAATTGAGTATTCATGTTTTGCTTGTTCATACATAGAACAATGTAACATTGTATGCACCTCATCCTCAATTTACCATTGTTTACAAAATAAGCATATATGATCATTTCGGTTTATATTTTTCCATGTCCCTATTTCAACTACTAGGTGATGAGAACTTAACATGAATTGAAAATTTGTATATTTTTTATGCATAGAGATTTTCTTTTCGATGTAGTGTTGTTCTATGTAAGTAATCATTAGGTTGATCTCATGTTGATAAAATCTCATTTTCTCACCAGGATCTTGTCACAACATCTCTATTACCTATTTTACTATAAAGTCTTGAATGACTAATGATTCTTCAGAATTGTTTTCCGAATTGTCCACAGTGAAATTCATTTGTATTGACGATTCAAATTCTTTACCTGGATTCATCTTCAGGACGGATTAGTCAATGATAAGGGTAGCTTACCGGAGTTATAAATATAATTCAAGTTTGCAACCCTTCTTTTGATTTTAATCCAGGTATGCTACCCTTATGCAGACTTGAATTATATTTATAACTCTGGTATGTTAACCTTATCATTGACTAATATGTCCCGAAGATGAATCCAGGTAAAGGATTCGAAACGTCAATACAAATGAATTTCACTATGGACAATCCGGAAAATAATTCTGAAAAATCACACCACAAGAACCTAAAAATAGTGATTACCACCCTGTACGGAGGGGAAATCTGGAATGACTTCTGTTTGATGGAAAAATAAAGGATTAAAATTGAAAGAAGGGTTGCAGACTTGAATTATATTTATAATTTTGGTATGCTACCCTTATCATTGACTAATATGTCCTAAAGATGAATCCAAGTAAAGGATTTGAAACGTCGATACAAATGAATTTCACTGTGGACAATCCGAAAAACAATTCTGAAAACTCACACCACAGGAACCTAAAAACAATGATTAGCACCTTGTACAGAGGGGAAATCTAGAATGACATTCGTTTGATGGAAAAATCTGTTAGAATATGAAAGATTGTGCTCATTTTACCATTAACAATACCCTTGTCACCCAACCATAGGCTGAAGCCACCCTCCAAGCACCTTGACCTTGACAGAGAAGAATACTGGTAGCAATCAATAGCCAAGAAAGGCTAATGCACCAGACAAGAAAAGTAACCAAAGCTGATCATATAGTCCCACCCAGAAACTGGTGCAACACTCTTCCCCAGAAACTTGTGCACAACTGGCTCTCTGCAATTATGAGAATGTGTATAATGAGAAACTGGTGCCCTGTATTTATAGTAATCTGGTAGGCTTCCTATGGCCGACTTCTCCTTATGGGTACTAATTAATTCATATTAAATATATTTCTACAACTGACATTTCGTCTAGGGTTTCCTTTACTTATTTGCTTCCTTCCGGAATATTCTAATCTCATCATAGGTCACAATAGAGGTTCATACCTCCTGAAGCTACCATAATATTAACACTCCCTCCTAGCTAGGGAGGTATGGTCTTGATCACAACAGACCATTCAACCGGTAGCATCACAAGCACCGTCATTATTATCCAACTGGATAATCTCCTATGACAATTGGTACAATATCAACTGATAGAACACAACTGTGTCTATCCACGGTAGTACACAACTACTCAAATTGTGACACATAGTCACAAACAGTGGAACATATCCACCACAGTAGTATATCTCTACTGTTTAGAGACAGGTAGTCTCCATAACAATCATCGGATGCCAACCTGCACAGAAAAATATTGTTAAAATAAAAAATGAATCATCTGGGCCAATATTTCACTCACGTCTGTGAGATATGAAAGAATATATTCCCTCAAAATAGAATAATGAGATATTTGGACTATTCTTCTCAAGCAAGGAAGAATAATTGTCTTGTCTTCTGAACCTGGACCATTCCCCACCTTGGGCCATTCTTCCTACACTAATCAAAGTGCACCCTGGAGAGAATGTATAAACCCTAAGGAATGCATGCCCCTGATTGTTGAGCCTGGACCATTCCCCACCCTGGGCCATTCCTCCTACACTAATCAAAGTGCACCCTGGAGAGAATGTATAAACCCTAAGGAATGACTATTCGTACCATTTCCTTTGTTAACCACAAGAGGAAAATATTGTCTTGTATCAACCTCCAAAACAGACTATTCCTCATGTTAACCACAATGAGAAATCATTGTTCGGTGAGGCGGGCCAGTCTTCTTGAGTAACCCTCAAGAAGAGAGATTGCCCTAGACCACTCCCCATGTTAACCACAATGGGAAGTCATTGTCTATGATACATCAGCAATCTGGACCATTTCCCATGTTAACCACAATGGGAAATTGTTGTCCGTCAGAAATCTCAATCCACTTTCCGAACAAGAAAGAATCTGTCCAATCTGGACTATTTTTCAATCACAAAGATAAATGTTTCAATAATATTTTTAAGTGCTCCCTCCTAACCTGGAGAGTCTTCCCTTTCAGCTAAGGGAGTTATTTCCACGATCCCCATCTTCTCTCGAAAATATGCAAACTTTATTCTGGATAAAGGTTTTGTCAGAATGTTTGTTGTCTTCTCGTCAGTGGGGATATATTCGAACTTTACCTCTCCTTCCTAGACTTTATCTCGAATAAAGTAGTATTTGATCTCAATGTGTTTCGACCTTTCATGAAACATGGAATGTTCTGATAATCTTATACAACTCTGATTATCACAATATATTATGGTCGATTCTAGAATCTAATCAAATAAATCAAAGATTAACTTCCTTAACCATATTGCTTCAGTGCATGCTTCACATGTTGTGATATGCCCTGCTTATGTTGTGCTGAGTGAGACAGAATTTTGTTTCCTGTTGCCCCAAGATATCATAGTGGAGCCCAAGTTGAAACATATACCTGAAGTGTGCTTTCTGTCTTCTGCACTTCCTGCCCAATCTGAGTCTGTGAATCCATGAAGCTGTATATCACTAGATGTGGTATATCTCAAACCATAGTTTATTGTTCCACGAATATATCTTAATACATGCTTTGCATCTATCCAATGCTCATGTCTTGGTTCCATCTGGAACTGGCTTAGTGTATTCACGGCAAAGCAGATGTTTGGTCGAGTATTTACCAAATACATCAATGACCCAATTAGTTATCGATATAGAGATGGATCTATTGGATTAGAATCTGGAACTTTCACTTTTATTATATCTGCATTCATAGGAGTGTCCATGGACTTACAATCCATCATTCCAAATTTCTGAAGGATCTTTATTGCGTACTTTCCTTGTCCAAGGAATACTTCACCATGCTTCTGCCATACTTCTAGTCCCAAGTAATAATGCATGAGACCTAGATATTTCATATCAAATTCAAAAGCTAATTCCTTCTTGCACTGGATAATAAGAGACTCTTCACATGTTATGAATAGATCATCAACATATAATAGTAGAATCACAGGTGCATTGTCGACGACTTTGTAATAAGGGTTTGGATATGCATGACTCTTGGAGAAACCAAGTCTCGTTAGATAGATGTCCATTCTGGCATACCAAGCCCTTAGAGCTTGCTTGAGTCCATATAGAGATTTCTTCAATCTGCAAACATGAGTGTCTCTGGAATATACCTCAAACTCTTGAGATTGTTCAATATATACTTCTTCTTTAATAGCTCCATTGAGGAAAGATGTCTTTACATCCATCTGATGTAAGTTCCATCCCATGGAAGCGGCAAGAGATATGATAGCTCTAATGGAAGTATATCTAGCCACTAGAGCAAAGGTTTCGTCATAGTCTTCTCCCTCCTTCTGGGAGAACCCTCTAGCTATGAATCTTGCCTTGTATTTATCCACGCTTCCATCTGCTGCATGTTTGATCTTGTACACCCATTTTGAGGTTACCACCGATTTTTATTTAGGTCTTGGTACGTTTTCCCATACCTCATTTTTCATAATGGATTGATGCTCTTCCGTCGTAGCTTCTTTCCATTGTTCCTTTTGAACTGCTTCTTCAAATGTGGTAGGTTCTTCGTCTAGAAGCTTTGTCATGTATGCTACATAACTTAAGAATCTTTTAGGTCTTTTACTCTTTCTGAATGTTCCTTCTGGAACCTTGAGTCTTTCTGCATCTTGTAAGGTAGCTTCAAGCCAAGCTAGTCTTTTCTTGGTCTTAGGTATTATATTTGAATCAATGTTTTCACATGGCTCCATAGGATGATCAGGTAGTTCCTTTTCGTCATTTACGTTTTCTGTGCTTTCTTCGTTAAGTTCTTCAATCTCTTCTTCTTCTATATTTTCTTCTATGGATTTCTTGAAGGCCATCTTCTCATTGAATGTTACGTCTCTGTTAACTTTGATCTTGTGTTGTTCTGGAATATATATTCTATAAGCTTTGGATGAATCACTGTATCCCACGAATATCCCTTTCTTTCCTGAAGGTTCTAGTTTATTCCTCTTGTCCTTGGGAATGTGAGAGTAAACAGGACATCCAAA
>ML787303.1:165366-193232 GCA_009831015.1 Picea engelmannii
AATCACTGTATCCCACGAATATCCCTTTCTTTCCTGAAGGTTCTAGTTTATTCCTCTTGTCCTTGGGAATGTGAGAGTAAACAGGACATCCAAATATTCTTAGGTTTTCCACATTGGGTTTCTTACCTGAGAAGGCTTCTTCTAGTGTCATGTCCTTCAATATACGATGAGGACTTTTGTTCTGCACATATATTGTTGTCATTGTTGCTTCTCCCCATAAGAACATGGATAGACCTTGATCATTTAGTAAGGCTTTTACAGTTTCTTCAATGGATCTGTTCTTTCTTTCTGCTACACCATTTTGTTGAGGATTAAGAGGAACAATCATCTCCCTCCTAATCCATGTCTATTTGTAGAATGCAACAAATTCCTTTGATGTGTATTCTCCACCATTATCGGTTCTTAGTGTCTTGATCTTCTTATTCGTGAGATTTTCTATTTCTGCTTTGAACTCTTGAAACTTATTGAATACTTCGGGTTTTGTCTTGAGTAAATATAACCAAGTCTTTCTTGAATAGTCATCTATGAAGATTACGTAGTAAGAAGATCCTCCTAGAGATTTTACTGGCATCGAATCGCAAACATCTGAGTGTATCAGATCTAGAATCTCCTTAGATATGTTGTTGCTGCTTGGGAATGGTTTCTTGATATTCTTCCCAAGAGCACATCCTTTGTAGATTCCTTTATGTGTAGACTGCAACTCTGGTATTCCTTCAACCATCCTTTTGAGAAAGGGTAAAGATTGATAGTTAATGTGAGTGTACCTTCTGTGCCAAAGCTCATTGGGGTTGACTTCGTTATGTACAAGAGCTTCTTTGTTTTGTTCTAGTAGTCTATACAGATTTCCTTCACGACTTCCAATAACCCTAGCATTATCTATGTTGGAGTCTTTATGCCATGATAACACTTTTCCATCCACAAAATCTATTTTTTTTCCTTTGTCTTCTAGGCAAGATATCGATACAAGATTCTTTTCTAAACCAGGTACATATAAAACATTGCTTAAGTGAACATAGTTACCTGTTTTCATTTTGATGGAGGTTTGTCCAAATCCTTCCATGGGGTAAGTGGTTTTGTCTCCAAGCTCTACCTTGTACGAGGTCTTCTTCTCATTTAGATTTGAGAGTTTGGCTTGATCTCCCTTCATGTGCCTAGAAGCTCCACTATCAATTATCGACATGTCATCTTCAATCGTTCTGGTAAGTGCTGAGTAGTGTAAAAGACTGATTGTTTCACTCATGTCTTCGATTGACTGGTAACTGGTCATGCCTTGATCCAAAACTTCAACTTCGTCATTTCTATCTTCTGAGAGAGCAAAGAGGTGTGTTGAGTTAGGGCACATCTGAATATCTTCTTTTTGAGCAAGATGCTCCATCACAAGGTGTCGGATCTGAGATTAGGGTTTCTGCAACTGCTTCTGCTAGTAACCCTAGCGGCATTGTCTTTGGAAGTTTCTCCTGCTAGTAACCTTAGCAACAGTTCCTCAGTGAGCGCAATATCCTATCGGCTATGCTTCCTTCCAGTATTTTGACTAAATGAAGGAGGTGTGGGCCCATAACCTGTTAGAATATGAAAGATTGTGCTCGTTTTACCATTGAAAATACCCTTGTCACCCAACCATAGGCCGAAGCCACCCTCTGAGAACCTTGACCTTGATAGAGAAGAATATTGGTAGCAATCAATAGCCAAGCAAGGCTAACGCACCAGGAAAGAAAAGTAACCAAAGCTAATCAGATAGTCCCACCCAGAAACTGGCACAACACTCTTCCCTAGAAACTTGCGCACAAAACTGCCAACTGCAGTGCGCACAAATGGCTCTCTGCAATTCTGAGAATGTGTATAATGAGAAATTGGTGCCCTGTATTTATAGTAACCTGACAGGCTTACTGGGGCTGACTTCTCCTTCTGGGTACTAATTAATTCATATTAAATATATTTCTGCAGCTGACATTTCATCTAGGGTTTCCTTTACTTCTTTGCTTCCTTCCAGAATATTCTAATCTCGTCATAGGTCACAATAGAGGTTCATACCTCCCGAAGCTACCATAATATTAACACCCCCTCCTAGCTAGGGAGGTATGGTCTTGAGCACAACAAACCATTCAACCGGTAGCATCACGAGCACCGTCATTATTATCCAACTGGATAATCTCCTATGACAACTGGTACAATATCAATTGATGGAACACAATTGTGTCTATCCAGGGTAGTACACAACTACTCAAACTGTGACACATAGTCACAAACAGTGGAACATATCCACCACAATAGTATATCTCTACTGTCTAGAGACAGGTAGTCTCCATAACAATCATCTGATGCCAACCTGCACAGAAAAATATTGTTAAAATAAAAAATGAATCATCTGGGCCAATCTTTCACTCACCTCTGTGACATATGAAAGAATATCTGCCCTCAAAATAGAATAATGATATATCTGGACTATTATTCTCAAGCAAGGAAGAATAATTGTCTTGTCTTCTAAACCTGGACCATTCCCCACCCTGGGCCATTCTTCCTACACTAATCAAAGTGGACCCTGGAGAGAATGTATAAACCCTAAGGAATGCATGTCCCTGATTGTTGAGCCTGGACCATTCCCCACCCTGGGCCATTCCTCCTACACTAATCAAAGTGCACCCTAGAGAGAATGTATAAACCCTAAGGAATGACTGTCCAGACCATTTCCTTTGTTAACCAAAAGAGGAAAAGATTGCCTTGTATCAACCTCCAAAACAGACCATTCCTCATGGTAACCACAATGAGAAATCTTTGTCCGGCGAGGCGGGCCAATCTTCTTGAGTAACCCTCAAGAAGAGAGACTGCCCTAGACCACTCCCCATGTTAACCACAATGGGAATTCATTGTCTATGATACATCAACAATATGGACCATTTCCCATGTTAACCACAATGGGAAATTGTTGTCCGTCAGAAATCTCAATCCACTTTCCGAACAGGAAAGAATCTGTCCAATCTGGACTATTTTTCAATCACAAAGATAAATGTTTCAATAATATTTTTAAGTGCTCCCTCCTAACCTGGAGAGTCTTCCCTTTCAGCTAAGGGAGTTATTTCCATGATCCCCATATTCTCTCGGAAATATGCAAACTTTATTCTGGATAGAGGTTTTGTCAGAATGTCTGTTGTATTCTTGTCAGTGGGGATATATTCAAAATTTAACTCTCCTTCCTAGACTTTATCTCGAATAAAGTAGTATTTGATCGCAATGTGTTTCGACCTTTCATGAAACATGGGTTGTTCTAATAATCTTATACAACTCTAATTATCACAATATATTATGGTCAATTCTGGAATCTGATCAAATAAATCAAAGATTAACTTCCTTAACCATATTGCTTCAGTGCATGCTTCACATGTTGTGATATACTCTGCTTCTACTGTGCTGAGTGCGACAGACTTTTGTTTCATGTTGCCCCAAGATATCATAGTGGAGCCCAAGCTGAAACACATAGCTGAAGTGCTCTTTCTGTCTTTTGCACTTCCTGCCCAATCTGAGTCTGTGAATCCATGAAGTTGTATATCACTGGATGTGGTATATCTCAAACCATAGTTTATTGTTCCATGAATATATCTTAATACATGCTTGGCAGTTATCCAATGCTCATGACTTGGTTCCATCTAGAACTGGCTTAGTGTATTCACGACAAAGCAGATGTTTGGTCGAGTATTTACCAAATACATCAATGACCCAATTAGTTATCGATATAGAGATGGATCTACTGGATCAAAATCTGGAACTTTCACTTTTATTATATCTTCATTCATAGGAGTTTCCATGGACTTACAATCCATCATTCCAAATTTCTGAAGGATCTTTATTGCGTACTTTCCTTGTCCAAGGAATACTTCACCACGCTTATGCCATACTTCTAGTCCCAAGTAATAATGCATGAGACCTAGATCTTTCATATCAAATTCAGAAGCTAATTCCTTCTTGCACTGGATAATAAGAGACTCTTCACCTGTTATGAATAGATCGTCAACATATAATAGTAGAATCCCAGGTGCATTTTCCACGACTTTGTAATAAGGGTTTGGATCTGCATGACTCTTGGAGAAACCAAGTCTCGTTAGATAACTGTCCATTATAGCATACCAAGCCCTTGGAGCTTACTTGAGTCCATATAGAGCTTTCTTCAATCTGCAAATGTGAGTGTCTCTGGAATGCACCTCAAACCCTTGAGGTTATTCAATATATACTTTAGCTTCAATAGCTTCATTGAGGAAATTTGTCTTTACATCCATCTGATGTAAGTTCCATCCCATGGAAGTAGCAAGAGATATGATAGCTCTGATGGAAGTATATCTAGCCACTGGAGCAAAGGTTTCATCATAATATTCTCCCTCCTTTTGGGAGAACCCTCTAGCTACGAATCTTACCTTGTATTTATCCACACTTCCGTCTGCTGCATGTTTGATATTGTACACCCATTTTGAGGTTACCACTGATTTTTATTTAGGTCTTGGTACGTTTTCCCATACCTCATTTTTCATAATCGATTGATGCTCTTCCGTCATAGCTTCTTTCCATTGTTCCTTTTGAACTGCTTCTTCAAATGTGGTAGGTTCTTCATCTAGAATCTTTGTCATCTATGTTGCATAACTTGAGAATCTTTTAGGTCTTTTACTCTTTCTGAATGTTCCTTATGGAACCTTGAGTGTTTCTGCATCTTGTAAGGTAGCTTCAAGCCAAGCTGGTCTTTTCTTGGTCTTAGGTACGATATCTAAATCAATGTTTTAACATGGCTCCATAGGATGATCAGCTAGTTCCTTTTCGTCATTTACATTTTCTGTGCTTTCTTCGTTAAGTTATTCAATCTCTTCTTCTATATTTTCTTCTATGGATTTCTTGAAGGCCATCTTCTCATTGAATGTTACGTCTCTGTTGACTTTGATCTTGTGTTGTTCTGGAATATATATTCTATAAGCTTTGGATGAATCACTGTATCCCACGAATATCCCTTTCTTTCCTGAAGGTTCTAGTTTATTCCTCTTGTCCTTGGGAATGTGAGAGTAAACAGGACATCCAAATATTCTTAGGTTTTCCACATTGGGTTTCTTACCTAAGAAGGCTTCTTCTGGTGTCATGTCCTTCAATATACGATGAGGACTTCTATTCTGCACATATATTGATGTCATTGTTGCTTCTCCCCATAAGAACATGGATAGACCTTGATCATTTAGTAAGGCTTTTATAGTTTCTTCAATGGATCTGTTCTTTCTTTCTGCTAGACCATTTTGTTGAAGATTATCAGGAAAAGTCAGCTCCCTCCTAATCCATGTTGATTTGCAGAATGCAACGAATTCCTTTGATGTGTATTCTCCACCATTATCGGTTCTTATTGTCTTGATCTTCTTATTCATGAGATTTTCTATTTCTGCTCTGAACTCTTGAAACTTATCGAATACTTCATCTTTTGTCTTGAGTAGATATAACCAAGTCTTTCTTGAATAGTCATCTATGAAGATTACGTAGTAAGAAGATCCTCCTAGAGATTTTACTGGCATTGGACCGCAAACATCTGAGTGTATCAGATCTAGAATCTCCTTAGATATGTTGTTGCTGCTTGGGAATGGTTTCTTGATATTCTTCCCAAGAGCACATCCTTTGCAGATTCCTTCATGTGTAGATTACAACTCTGGTACTCCTTCAACCATCCTTTTGAGAAAGGGTAAATATTGATAGTTAATGTGAGCGTACCTTCTGTGCCAAAGCTCATTGGGGTTGACTTCGTTATGTACAAGAGCTTCTTCGTTCTGTTCTAGTAGTCTATACAGATTTCCTTCATGACTTCCAATAACCCTAGCATTCTCTATGTTGGAGTCTTTATGCCATGATAACACTTTTCCATCCATGAAAGCTATTATGTTTCCTTTTTCTTCTAGGCAAGATATCGATACACGATTCTTTTCTAAACTAGGTACATATAAAACATTGCTTAAGTGAACATAGTTACCTGATTTCATTTTGATGGAGGCTTGTCCAAATCCTTCCATGGGGTAAGTGGTTTTGTCTCCAAGCTCTACCTTGTACAAGGTCTTCTTCTCATTTAGATTTGAGAGTCTGGCTTGATCTCCCGTCATGTGCCTAGAAGCTTCACTATCGATTATCCACATATCATCTTCAATCGTTCCGGTAAGTGCTGAGTAGTGTAAAAGACTGATCGTTTCACTCATGTATTTGGTTGACTAGTAACTGGTCATGCCTTGATCCAAAACTTCAACTTCGTCGTTTCTATCCTCTAAGAGAGCCAAGAGGTGCGTTGAGTTAGGGCGCATCTGAATATCTTCTTTTTGAGCAAGATGCTCCATCGCAAGGTGTCGGATCTGAGATTAGGGTTTCTTCATTTGCTTCTGCTAGTAACCCTAGCGGCAGTGTCTTTGGAAGTTGCTCCTGCTAGTAACCCTAGCGACAGTTCCTCAGTAAGCTCAATATCCTATCGGCTATGCTTCCTTCTAGCCTTTTGACTGAATGAAGGAGGTGTGGGCCCATAACCTGTTAGAACATGAAAGAGTGTGCTCGTTTTACCATTGAAAATACCCTTGTCACCCAACCATAGGCCGAAGCCACCCTCCGAGCACCTTGACCTTGATAGAGAAGAATATTGGTAGAAATCAATAGCCAAGCAAGGCTAATGCACCAGGCAAGAAAATTAACCAAAGTTGATCAAATAGTCCCACCTAGAAACTGGCGCAACACTCTTCCCCAGAAACTTGTGCACAAAACTGCCAACTGCAGTGTGCACAACTGGCTCTCTGCAATTCTGAGAATGTGTATAATGAGAAACTGGCACCCTGTATTTATAGTAATCTAGCAGGCTTACTGGGACCGACTTCTCCTTCTGGGTGCTAATTAATTCATATTAAATATATTTCTGCAGCCGACATTTCGTCTAGGGTTTCCTTTACTTCTTTGCTTCCTTCCAGAATATTATAATCTTGTCATAGGTCACAATAGAGGTTCATACCTCCCGAAGCTACCATAATATTAACAAAATCAAGGATTAAAATTGAAAGAAGGGTTGCAGACTTGAATTATATTTATAACTCTGGTATGCTACCCTTATCATTGGCTAATATGTCTTGAAGATGAATCTAGGTAAAGGATTCGAAACGTTGATACAAATGAATTTCATTGTGGACAATCCGAAAAACAATTATGAAAACTCACACCACAGGAACCTAAAAACAGTGATTACCACCCTGTACGGAGGAGAAATCTGGAATGACATCCGTTTGATGGAATAAAAAACAAGGATTAAAATTGAAAGAAGGGTTGCATAATTAAATTATATTTATAACTCTAGTATGGTACCCTTATCATTGACTAATTTGTTCTGAAGATGAATCCAGGTAAAGGATTCAAAACGTCGATACAAATGAATTTCACTGTGGAAAATCCGAAAAACAATTCTGAAAACTCACACCACAAGAACCTAAAAACAATGACTAATGATTCACTGGGAAATTAATATTTTTCAATTCCTCATTTTAGTTCAACATGTCATGGTACCAATCCTTATCTTGAGTTGTGATCGTAGCTTGGTGTGGTAACCTACTCATGCCCTTATGCCTTATTTTGGTTATATATTTCATAGATCTTCTAATGGTAACATACATGATCATGCTAACATCATAGCGTAAGGGATTTTCATTTTAAATCATAGCTCCTCTAATAAGAACTATTACTAAATTATCTCAATAAATTTCATCCAATATTCTTTGGAGAGGATAGGACACCAATTTGGACAACCATTTAGAACTACTATACCAATGTTTTGAAGATCAACTTCTCAATTTCAAACTCCAAAATTAAATTTCACTATATTTATTTTTCATAGCAGAAAGAGCCTTCATGCCTCTTATTACACATTTCTCTAGAGAATATTTCCAATTATAATTTAAATCAATTCAAAGCCCATGAACTTGTAAGAAGGAACCACCTCCAAATTTTCACCATTAAATGTGATGGTTATATCCCTACCCTAAGTACCTAATACCATTAATTTTGTTTTGTTTACATCAATGTTCATTTCATAATAGTTGCAAGATTTATTTAAGGCATCAGTATGTCTTTGGAGACTATCATTGTTTCTTGCAAATAACATAACATAATTTTCATAAGTCAACAATAATACTGTGTAACCAATTATGTGTATCTCTCCTTGCCTATCGTTTTTGACCCAGTCATCTAATTAATCTATAAATAATCCAAATAATGTTGGAGAAGAGACATCCCCATTTAACCATGATATTGCTATTGATGTTGACTTTCTTTCTTCCACTTTTATCATTTATGGGTACCACTAATTCTAAAATAACCTTTTCATATAAGTGGAAAGTTGCTTCTCTCCACCTAAATATAATTCATATTTTCTCCATTCTTTTCCAAATGTTTATTTTAGGGTTTGCATCTAAGGCTTTAGAAAAATCAACAGAGAAAATATAAACACTATTACCTTTCCCTCACACTTTCACATAATTAAACAATTATCATTGATAGCAGGTGAATTAGTTATCAAGGGAAAATTGGACATGCTTTTCCAATTTCTTCTCTTTTCATATTCCAAACAATAAAGATAGTGATCCAAAAGTTTGAAGAGAATCAATATGAGGTGTACTAGGCATATCACTAGATAAGGCAATAGAAAGCAGAGTGAGCTAATTGGTGGGAGTTTAAGGGCCAGGAGAAGAGGTTTTAGCTCCAAAATATGGGGCACTAGCTTTCAAAGATTTATTAATAATATGCAACTTAGGATCACTTACAACCTTTTCCCCTTATCCATTTATCTTGGGTTTATTTACATTAGATTCTTCCTCGCATTTTTCTTCTCCCTTCTTTCTCTTTTTGTGCCCCTTTTTATATTTATCTTTGTCTTATTTTCCTTCATCATCAAGGGGTCCACCTTTATTTTCAAAAAAATATATCAAACCTTGTTGCCTTGATTGAGATATATGGTGTTTTTGTGTTAAAGAGGTTTGTTTTGTTTCTACTCTCCTAATTTACTTGATTCTTCTATATCCACAAGATCAATTGTTGTAACACCTTTTCCTAATTGAATCTTCTATATCCATGGGATCAAATCTAATTGATTCATAAGGTAATCAAACCATTCCTTCTATTACTGGGAGGGATAAAAAGTAGACTACAGATCTATCTTATCTATGGTCAGGATTCTCAAGTTGCAGACTCCTAAACCTAAATCCTTAGGCCTTTTCTCTATTTTAGGAATCCTCTATAGGCCCTATTCAAATTAACCACTCCTCCCTTCCCTTTGTACCCTATAACTTCCATCATCCTATAGGATTTTTCATAAGTTAAGTTGTTTACATTTTCATCTACTTTCTCCATAGTGGGCGCCAAAGTTTCTTTGGGATGTGATTGACTTCTTCATGAGGATAAAATAGGGACCCCACAAACTCTTCTTTATCTTCATCATCCCCATGATGATCATCATAAAGTATACATAATTCTTCATCTTCAAGAAAGGTGCTATATTTTTCCTTCTCCTACTTTAGGTAGCCTCTCATTACCCATCATGAACCTTATTTATGTCAATCAAAATTGTCTTCCAAAAATTCAACCCTTATATCATGTGGTAGGGAAATAAATTTAGCATCATAATTGATAGTCCTTTGTTCTTCCTATAAAAAGTGAAATAAGGAGGAACATGTGGTTGTTTTACCACTGGATCTAGAAATGCTAGTAACATGGATTCCTTCAAGTATTCCCCACTACTCAACATAAGTACTTGCACTTCTTCCCATGATTCTATGTTTTCCAAGTTTCCAACATCCAACATAATATCATGGTATTTAAGACAAACATTTTTATTTACCCTAGCCTTTGGGATGATAAAGTGGGGATCATATTTCCATTTTGTATCAAGAGGTAAATTGGAGGAGGACAAGATCTTGGTGATTTCATTGCAACCCATAGGATGAATAAATGCATATCCACCCAAAGAGATAGGATACGTCGCATGCCTTTTCTTCTTAGTGATATTTAAATGGTACGCTTATTGCCTGCTCATCTCACCAAAATGGATACCAAAATGTAGAAGTAATTTGTAAATCTCTACTTGCTATTTCACTGTACATAAATCATGTTTAAGTTGAAAACTATAGTCAAAATGAAAAAAAATATAGTGCTAAAGGATTCAATCATACACATAGTAATATCATAGAGTTTTACCCTTGAAACCCAATCTCAGGAAAACCAACAAATAATGTTTTTTTGGTTCTTTTAGCAACAAGAGGAATTACACGCAATATACTACAATAGTTGCACTTTCTCAATGAGAGATTATAGAGTGTTCTTACTATTTATTTACAATGTATATTTACAAGCTATAATACACCATTGCAATTCTATTGATGAGGCATTGCTAAGTCTTACTCATCCTGACAATCTTCTACAATAACTCTTATTGAATCTAGTTTCTTCCTCTTGTCTACAAAAAATATACTCAATGCCAACAACATGATTCATTCCCTTTGCTATGGACAATGATATTTACTTTCATCCATTCGGTCTCGAAACATGCTGCCACAATCAATATATTTCTATCGTAAAAGTTAAAGTCATTCTTATATTATCTTTAACTATCTTCTACAAAAAAGGTTTCAACAACTTTATCCTCCTTCATCCTCTTTAATAACACCCTCCATATGAAGGTTGGGGGACATGGGTGCCCTTGGGTATACCATGCTTCACTATATGACAAACCAAATCCCTCAACCATGGATGACAATCTCTAATCCATTCATTATTTTGGTTATTCCTCTCTATCTACTCAACTTCTTCTTACTCAAAAATTCCCTTGCCATAATGATTCTACACTCCCCAATATTTTTTAATGTTTTTTAGTCCTTGGGTCTTAAACACCATCATTTTCTTTTCCTTGGATATAATGGTCCTTCAGCTCCCTTTCCCAATTCCTGTATGCTCCCTTGGGAGGGATGTGAAATGTTTTACCTCCAAGAATTCCAAGGGATTCCCATCTATTTTCCAGCTAATAGTGGCATTCCCATCTATTTTCTAGCTAATCAACCCAACCATGTTTCCACATTTTGTGGGATGAATTGGATGTATGTAATGCTAAAATTTGGACACATGTATATGGTTTTTTTCTTCCTTCTATAAAATTTTCATTGCCAACAAACATCATACGATCTAGTCATAGAAAAAGTACATTTACATCCATTTCACATTTTTAAGGGGTAAACAGATGAATATGAGGATGATTTCTTGTGGACACATTTGGATACATTCCAACTAAACCTAATACAATTTTTTTCTTCATCCAATTTCATATGACCCCCTTATGGAAAAAAATATGTAACCAATTTTTTAACTTTTCCAATTTTGTAGCAACTAGGGTAGTTCAACAACAACTGAATTTTGAAGAGTTTATGGACCGTATAAAAAAATATTCAAAAACTTATAGCATCTTGCATTCAGGGTATTTGAAAAACAAATCCCACATTCCATACCATTCCTTCATCCCTACACCATATTCCCATTCATTTTTGGTGACTTCATGCTTTTAAAATCAACCCAAGGTTAGGCATGAAAACTGAATCCAAGTACTAGATCTATTTCATATCACATATTCCTATTTGAGGATTTTGAGTCCAACAAAATCTATGACACCAATGTTCTTATCCAAGTATATTGCACCTAGGAATTGATACCATATGATCAATAAATGGTAGGCATATTGGCCCATCTATCTCACTAACACAGATAATAAAAAGCATAATTAATTTGTAAATATTTGGTTGTTATTTCACTGTGCATAAATTGTTTTTATTTTTTAGACTATAAATAAAATGAAGAAAATATATTGTTTCCAGAATCAATCATACACACAATAGGGAAAAACAACAATGTTAAAGATGTATTTCACCACCTATGATCAGATGCATCTTATTAGCCATTTATATGAGATTGATTACTTTATTCTTCATCTCTGCATGTATTTCTCTTGCATTTATGACATGCATGTGACTTGTATTAAGAAAACTCACGAGCTACCCATGAATTGTATTAAGGAAACACACATTTGCCTTCATTTTTTTTTAAATAATAAATGTGCATTAAATGCACGCTCCTAAGTGGAAGTCATGAGATCCATACACATATGCAATGCCTAGCTTCTAAACCCAACTATTTTAACCACATTTAATTGATATAAATAAAGGTGTTTGGTTGGGAGAAGGGGCAAGAGACCATTGAGCAAGGACACACTCGAGTAAATATTAGAGGAGCAATGTTGGATTTTTATCACTTTCCCTTCTCTAGATCCATTTGGTTTTGAATATATTCCTATATTTGAGTTGGGTTCAAACATCTCATGGTTTTTGTTGGGCACAGGCCCAGTTTTGAGGAAAAGAAACACGTATAAGGCAGACGTGCATGCAAGAAAAGAAGCATGTGAAAGGAAGACACACATGCAGGAAAATCAACACGTGTAAGGCAGACACGCATGCACAAAAAGCAACACATGTAAGGCAAACACGCATGCAATAATACCTAGCCATGTTAGGTTTAGGGTTTTGGTAAGAAGATGTAATGGTTGGTAATCCAAAAACATGTATAAGTAGGTACCTAGGAGGTCTAGGTCAATCTCTCTTTTTGGTTGGTAATTGTTACTATGTCATTCGAAGATAGAATGACTGTAAATCTGATCTTTGCTTTTGTAAGATGTGGAGTTGAGGAGAGTAAATAGGGTAGATATTGAGGTTTAGATCACAAGCTGAGGAGCCTGGTTTGATATAGTCCACCTCATTGTAGATATCAACCCGATGTTGGAGAGTTGTAATGTGCATGATGTTGTAGTGTTGGAAACACCATAATAAAATAACAGAGCAACTAAATCTTTGTGGACATAGCCTAGGAGGGGTGAACCATGGTAGATCATGTGTTATGTGATTGAATATTGTGTATTTCCTTTACTGTCAATGATTATATGTTAGAAAAATGGGTGAATGACTAGTTAGATCTGCTATTTTACATTCATGAATAAGAATGATAGGGTATTCAATATAAGATGAATGTTAAAGTAACAAATGAAGATCATAGAGTTTAATCCCAGATCCCCACTCATTCCCAGGCTACAAGAATTTTGCGTTGCAACCACCAATAGAACTATCTTGGGTGAGACTGTGTAGTGCACCCTGTGTACTGCATTGCCTTCTGGTTTACCAGAGGGGCCGATAGTTTTAAAGGGGTTTTGTTGGAAACCATGGTAGAACTAAACCTGGATCAGCCTAAGAAAGGTAACAAGAGAGAGAAGTAAACAACAAATGTAAGGCAATTGTGCATGCAAGAATACCTAGCCATGATAGGGTTAGGGTTTTTGTAAGAAGATGTAATTGTTGGTAAGCCAAAAACATGTAGGTACCTAGGAGGTCTAGGTCGAGCTCTCTTTTTGGTTGGTAATTATTACTATGTCATTTGAAGACAGAATGACTATAAATATGATCTCTATTTTTGTAATTTGTGGATATGAGGAGAGGAAATAGGGTAGATCTTGAGGTTTATATCATAGGTTGAGGATCCTGGTGTGATCTAGTCCGACTCATTGTAGAGCTCAGCCTATTGTTGGAGAGTTGTAATGCATGTGGTGCTATAGTATTGGAAACGCCATAATAAAAAAGCAAAGCAGCCAAATATTTGTGGACGTATCCCAGGAGGGGTGAACCATAGTAGATCATGTGTTATGTGATTGAATATTGTGTATTTACTTTACTGTCAATGATTAGATGTTAGACAAATGCGTGAATGACTAGTTAGATCTGCTATTTTACATGCATGAATAAGAATGACATGGTATTCAATATAGATGAATGTTAAAGTAACAAATGAAGATCATAGATATTAAATTTTAATCCCATATCGCCACTCATTCCCAGGATTCAAGCACTTGAGCGTTGCAACCACCAATAGAACTATCTTGAGTGAGATTGTGCAGTGCACTCTGTGTACTGCACTTCCTTCTAGTTTACTAGAGGGGGCGATAGTTTTAAAGGGGTTTTGTTGGAAACCATGGTAGAACTGAACCTAGGTCAACCCAAGAAAGGTAGCAAGAGAGATAATTAACCAAAAAATGGTTCCATTTCCAGCTGCAACATAATGGGATTGAGTGAATGCGATCTGCTGAAGAATCGTGAAGAGAATGTCAGATCCGGTGAGGAAACGCTAAAACAATGAGAATATAAAAGGGGATGTTTAGACCATGGAACCAAATGAAGGCGAAGATCAAGATTTGGTTGAAAACAAAGGAGTTTTAATTTTTGCAAAAAGATAACAGAAACCCGAAGTTAACACCACACAAATATTTGGACAAGTACGTATTTAGCGACTTGCATGAAGTATTTTTTTGTGATTTCCTGCATGTGTTGCAGGAGTGGATATTAAGTTTGAAATACAACCACCCTACAAATCAGATCAGACAGCTAGAGTGGAATTATGTGGAGATCACGCAGTTACAACATGTTGAAAATAAATGTACAGGCGCAATATATTTCTAGTTAGACAACATTTTTGCAGGATTTATCACAGAATTTGCAGTAGATACTGCAACGTCTTACAACGCAGTAGAGCAAGAGTTCCTAAAGGGACCTAGAGATAGGTATATCAGATCATTGTATACTTCCATCAAGATGTTACTGTATAACAAAGGTGTAATGACAATGGCATCAGATAGCTAAACTTCCTTGCGTACATGGGGGAAGGGAGGATAAAGGAATGGAGGAAGAGATGGATAAAGGAAAGGAGGAGGCCTTGGATCCAATTATGATGGAGGAATACCAGATCAAACATATCATGGCAACAGTTGGAAGAATGTGCAGTGGATCACCCTACCAATACAAGATGAAAAATAAGAAGAGATCCATAGCCGCAAGGGAAAAATTGGCAAGTTATGAAGAAGAGGTAGAGGATCTTTGGGTTGTGGAGACGATTGAGGAAATCCTATGCATGGAATATGGAAGGAAGACAAGAGGTCCAAGGGTAGTAACGAAAGGTAAAAATCCTATCCATATCAATGTCATTGTGGAACCCATAAACCCATGTGCGACCAATACACCAAAAAGAACACCATTGTTTAGGCAACCGAATTCCAATGGAAGAAACACAGCAGGAAGTACATCTACACAGAGAGCAACAACTAGGGGAGCTATTTCAGGAATCATTAGTCAAAGATATACATCACACAAAGGTAGTGGTTCATCATTCAGGATGGAAGGACATGATCCCACCATCATGTTACCAGAATTCAAGGGAGAGGCATCGAAGGACCTTGAGAAGCACTTGTTCATCTGTGAAAATATCTGAGAATATCACAGATGAGGATACGAAACTTGCATAGTTATCTATCAGACTAAAATACCGTGCACTGAATTGGTACATGAGCTTATTTGTAAACAGTCCACCAGGAACAACCATAATGATTTTAGATATCAAGAAGTTGTTGATAAATGAATTCCATAATCCTAGCTTAGAGGATCAGTACATGAATGAAATGATAGAGATCAGACATAAACTAAGGGAATATGTCTGGGAGATTGACCAATGATTCAAATGATTGAAGGGAAATTTGAAGTATGTCATGACGCATATGCAACATAGACATCTATTTGTGAATTCCCTGCTACCACACTTGGAATACCCTTTGAGACAACAAAAGTTTCAAACTCAGGCAGAGGCTCTACAGGAAGCCTTACGACTAGAAGAGAACCAATATCAAAAGACAGATCCATAAATAGAGGAGCTTATAGAGGATCTAAATAATTTAACATTTCAACTGAACCAGAACAAGAGTAAGGACAAAAGAGAAGATGTTTGGTGTACCACATGCAAGATAGAAGGACACCACAATAATGAGTGCCCAACATTCGCGCAGTACATGGCAACATGACTTCCAAACCCTTTGTTGACAGGAGGACTATGGTGTGAGATCTGTAAAACATAGGGGAATGATCCATATCATTTTCCAGTGATGCATATATACTAGACAGTTCATAAGAGTTCATATTGCAACTTTTGCAAGTCAATGGGCCATGATGACAAAGATTGTAGAACAATGGAGTTGATGAGGGAAAGAACACCATACACCTATAGGGTGCAGGAAGAAATGATGACAAGGAAAGTTGCACCACAGTTTAACCAAGTACCATCCCCATATAACACTACATAGCCATAGTACAATACCGCACAACCACAGTATAACCCTATGCAGTATAATCACGTACCTCATTACAATGCCCTGTGAGGAGATCGAGTTGGCTATAGAGATGGAGGACAAGGTAGAGGAGGCTTTGGAAGAGGCAGAGGGCCGATGGCATGCCATAACTGTCAACAACTAGAACACTATGTAAGAGAATTCCCACTTCCACCTGCTACATGTAAGTATTTTTGTGCATCAGATCATGACACGGAAGAATGTTCGACAATATTGGGGAAGATCCAGGAAAAGAGGAATCAGAACAATCAGAATGGTCAATGTATTTCTGCCGAAGCAAGGGATGATGGAAGAAATATCAACATAGTTATGCATGGAGGATATAATACAGGAGATGACACAATAAGACAAGATCCAACACAACACCAATGGGTGAAGAAAAATGTGGAACCACAGAAGTAATTTGATGCGTAGAACGAAAAGGAGTTATTCAAGAAAGACAGACAAGAATTATTGAATCCATACATTGAATCTACATCAACTATGAAATGTACTTAGGATGTACCAATGTACGAGATGATGTCATCGTTGGATCACACTAATGAAGCACAACCCCTAGGACAAGTAAGTACCATAAATGATTTTCTACAATCCTATGTTAAACTACTAAATGATCCATCATCTGTTAAAGTATTAAAAAATGTGTTAGAAATGTGTAACGCAGACATGGAGAGAAAGATAGAGAATAAAATAGTTAATCACTTGCATACATGGAGGAGGAAAAGAATATAGTTCAGACTGAATGCCAACATTGGAGATTTTAACATGGGGGATAATATACTAGATTTAGGCTCTGAAGTAAATGTGTTACCCAAGGAGAAATGGCGATGTATGGGAGAGCCCACCTTAGGATATTCACCTATTTAGCTGAAACTCGCAAATCAACACAAGGTTCTGCCAATTGGAAGGCTATATGCTATGATAGTAGATCTGGATGGAGTGCGCACTAAAGACGATTTTGAAGTGATAGAAATAGTGGATGGCACAACACCGTATCCAACATTTCTTGGCTTGGATTGGGCGTTTGACAACCAATCCATAATAAATTTGAAGACAATGAAGATGGCATTCGAGTCGGGAGAGTAGAGAGTTGTTGCACCACTAGACCCATCAGAAGGAGAAAGGTTTGTAGAACCCACTTGCTTAAACCTAGAGGAAATCAATCAGTTATACAAAACCACCGCGCAATAAGAAGATTATCTAAATCCAACTGCAAATGGAGTACTGAGCTGGAGAAGCATCACATCATGCACTTCAAACTTAGATACAAGGTTGGAGAATTGGTAGCAAAGATTACATGAAGTATCCACAAGAAGGTGTGTAAGAATAGACCGTGCAGTAAGATGGGTAGGTACAGAGGTAAGAGAACCTCCCAGTTTTCATGGGGCGAATGACTTAGAGGAATTCATAACAAGATACAAAAATGAAGTGTTAGAGAATTAGAGGCTCTTAGCCCTGGAAATTGCACTCAAGGAAACACCTTCAAGATGGTGGGGTGCACACAAAGAAACAGTTCAATACTGGTACCAATGTAAGCGATTACTATACATTAGATTCGACGCAAAAGAGGGAAGTGATGAACTCCAGAGATATGATGGGAAGGGGACACCAACAGAACACTTGGAGAAGTGAAACACACTATGGAGAATGACACCACCAGAAGAATGGCCTCATCACTTCATTCACACATTGGAAGGAATTCCAGCAAACTGGTATGTAGACCAGGAGTTGCGTAGAGGAACTGCAGAATGGAAAACATTACAACATAATTTTATAGTCACTTTCTCATTTGAACATGAGAACCCCAACATTTATTCAACACTCAAATAAATTAGAGGGGTGATATTTATTAAGGAACCAGAGGTTGAACTTATAACAGAGTATCAAGAACAAAATAGACAAACAGTGAAAGAACTATTGTTATTCTATCATGTGCAAGAAGAAGCACCAGATGAAGATGACCCATGCAACATTAAAATTACAGAAATGAAGGAGAAAGAGAGGTGGAAGGTCCATGTTTGGAATCAGAAGTATTTTCTACGCCAATCAATGTGAATAAATTAAATATTGGGACAAATGATAATCCCAAAATGGCCAGTATTGGAGATTACTAGGATGAACAAACAATAGAAAGAATAACAGAGTTGTTGCACGAGTACAGTGAGTTGTTCCCAACAACCTTTACAGAGATGAAAGGAATAGCAGGAGAGATAGGAGATATGAATATACCTCTCAAACCTGAGGCTAGATCAGTTAGACATCGATCATATATATTGAACCCAATATATAAGAAAAAAGTAAAAGTAGTAATTGAAAGAAAGTTGGAAGCTGGAATCATAGAACCAGTAGAAGAATCAGAATGGATAAGCCCTATGGTTGTCGAGGAGAAGAAGCAAGGAGGCATAAAGATATGTATCGATATGAGGAAGTTGAATGATGTTTTTCTACATGACCCTTTTCCCACTATTGGTTTCTATTTTTTTTATTTTACTTTGTCATTTTATCTATTATGATCCTACCTTACTATCATAGATTGACCTAGGTTAAGATTTAACAAGATTCCAACAAAAATACCTCTAAAACTATCTCCCCCCTGGTAAACAAAAAGGAAACACAACACACAGGGTGTACTGTGCAGTCTCACCCGAGATAGCTCTAAGGGTGGCTGCAATACTTAGGTGGTTGCAGCTTAGGAATGAGTGGAGATATGTGGTTGTACCTTGTGATCTTGATTTATTCAGTCTAATATTTGGTTAAAGAAGTCATTTTATTCATGCATGTGAAATATCAGATCTAACTAGTCTCTTCATTCATTCATCTAATATTCAATACTTAACAACATTACAGATGCATACATTCAATCACACAACACAAGTTTTATCATGGTTCACCCCCTCATGGGCTACGTCCACAAAGATATGTCTCTCAAGATCTTTATTATGGTTCAATAATATGTCGTGCCGCACATGCTTACAATCTTGGGTTTTACACTCTCCACAGGCTCCCCGATCCCTGCGAGGATGACTAGATTACACCAGGCTCCTTAGCCTGAGATCTAACCCTCGGGATCGAGTCACTCATTGCTTCTCTAGCTCACCGTCTTACGAAATAGTATAGTTCTTACAAATATTACAACTTCCAGACTCTTCCTATTCCATTGGTCTCTCTACCATCCCCCTATGTCCCCTAAGTACTACTTATTTATATTCTTGGCTCATCATCCATTACAATACATTGCAAAAACCCTAACCCTAATTTCATTAGGTGTTCCTTGCATGCATGGCTCACATGCTTCCCTCGTACGTGTTGATTTTTCTTAAAGCTATCCTTTCTTCCCTTCATGCTTCTCTTCCAAAAAATATCCTTTTTCCCTAATTGGGTCTTCATCCAATAGGCCCCCAACACTGACATGTGGCTCGTCCCAAGCCACCTAAGGCTTGCGCACTTCTTCAATAGTTCCTGCAAGAGTATGAAACTTTTCTATGAGTTCCCTTTCTTGTGTTTGAACATGCACGGTGAAAAATAAAGATGGCACACTCCGACTATGCATAGATTATAGACAACTCAATAAGACAACCATAAAGAACAAATACCCCTTACCAAGAATCGATGACATGTTCGACCAATTGGGAGGTGCTTCCATCTTCTCTAAAATCGACTTAAGGTCTGGATACCACTAAGTCCGGATTAAATATGAAGACATCCACAAAACAACCTTCAGGACGAGGTATGGTCACTATGAATTCATGGTGGTGCCATTTAGGTTAACCAATGTCCCTGCCACTTTTATGTGCTTGATAAATAATGTACTCAACAAATTCCTAGACAAATTTGTGTTGATTTTCATTGATGATATCCTAATCTACTCCAAGGACAAGGAGGAGCACGAAGAACATCTTAGACTCGTACTTCAAGTAGTAAGATAGCATCAGCTCTACGCTAAGTTTAAAAAGTGTGATTTATTTCAGAAGCAAGTCCATTACCTAGGCCATGTCATTTCTAAGGAAGTGGTGGCAGTGGACCCTGAAAATATTAGATCTATTATGGAATGGCCTACCCCTAAGGATGTATTTGATATTAGCTCCTTCATGGGCCTAGCAGGATACTATAGAAGGTTCATAAAAGGGTTTTCCAAGATTGATTGTCCAATCACTTCCCTTCAAAAAAAGGGGATTAAGTTCATTTGGACATCAAAATATGAAGAAAGATTACAGGAACTGAAATACCTCCTGACCCATGCACCCATGCTGAAGATTGTAGGCCTGGATAATGATTTCCTCGTGTGTACATATGCCTGCAAGGAAGGACTCGAAGGAGTCCTTATGCAAGAGAGATGTGTAATTTGCTACGCGTCTCAAAAATTAAATGAGCATGAGATCAATTATGTGACCCATGACCTAAAGTTTTTAGCCATAGTACATGCTTTAAAAATGTGGAGGCACTACCTCCTGGGAAGGAGATTCGTGCTTATGACAAACCATTGTGGGTTGAGGAACCTATTCGATCAACCAAAACTCAATTCCAGGCAAGCTAGGTGGATGGCTCTCCTTAGTGAGTTTGATTTTGAAATCAAACACATCAAAGGAAAGGAGAATAGGGTGGTTGATGCCCTCAGCAGAAGTATAAAAATGATTCATCTGGAAGCAGTAAGCACCTACGAAATAGATGTCAAGGAAAGAGTCAGAAATGCACAAGAGACAGATGCATTCTTTAAGACTGTGACCTCATACCTAAGACAAGAGCCTACAGGGCTAAAGTACGAATGCTACCAAATGCTTGAAGGAGGGTTGTTGACTTACATAAACAGATTGTATATTCCAAATTGTGACGACTTGAAGAGGTTCATAATGGATGAACTGCATAAGAGACCATATACTGGTCACCCAAGATATCATAAGATGATCACGGCCACTAGGAAACAATTCTATTGGCCTGGGTTGAAGAATAACATAGCTAACTATCTAGCTAAGTGCCTAGAATGTGAGCAAGTTAAGGCAGAACACTGGAACCCAGTAGGATTGTTCAACCCCTACCAATCCCAGAATGGAAATGGGAAACCATCTCCATGGATTTCATCACTGGATTACCAAAGTTGACCAAGAAAAATGATGTCATCATGGTCGTGGTGGACAAACTGAGTAAGTTTGCTCATTTCATCCCTGTCAAGTCAATTTGCAAGGAAATAGATATTGCCAACATCTTCATGAAGGATATATTCAGACTGCATGGCATGCCCAAGGAAATTGTATTTGACAGAGATACTAAATTTACTTCAAACTTTTGGAAATCCCTAATGGTTGGTTTTGAGACTAAAATGTTGTTCAACACAGCCTATCACCCTCAAACTGATGGACAGACAGAAAGAGTGAACCAAATAGTAGAAGACATGCTAAGGATGCATGTAATGCATCATCCTAAGAAGTGGGAAGACTACCTACCATTGGTAGATTTTTCCTACAACAACGGTTATTACGAATCCTTGAAGATGAGCCCTTTCGAAGCCCTTTATGGTAGTCAGTGCAAGATTCCAATCAGTTGGAGTAACCCATTGGACAAAATTAAAATTGGACCCGACATGCTGAAATAAATGAAACAACAAGTGGTTCAGATAAGAAAAAATATGAAGATTTCCCAGGATAGACACAAAATCTACGCTAACAGAAAGAGAACTCCCAGAGAGTTCAATACCGGAGACCATGTCTATCTCAGAGTTAAACCCAGGAAGATTTCCCTAAGAATGTGAGCCTATGCCAAATTGGCACCTCAGTATTGTGTGCCCTTTGAAGACTTCGATGGAGTGGGACATGTAGCCTATAGGCTAGCACTTCCTCCCACTGTAAAGGCACATAATGTTTTCCATGTTTCATTATTGAAGAAATATGTACATGATGCTAATCATATAATTGGCTAGTCTCTGATCCAGGTGGAACCGGAGGGAGAGTTCTGGCCAAAACCCCAATGCATACTAGACAGGAAGGAAACCTCACTCAGGAACCAAACCATTGCACAGTTCAAGGTGCAGTGGAAACACTTTGGCCCAGTTGAGGCTACGTGGGAAGTGGAAGATTCCATGAGATAGGCATATCCAATTTTGTTTACTTATGTACATACATATCGTGTTGATATCTAGAACATCGAGGACAATGTTCCTTTAAGGGGGAGGGAATTGTAACACCCTATTTCCCCCAGTCTGTAAATATAACTATATTGGCCATGGAACTATGGAAAACTAAAAGGTGTGAATGTTTGTTTTGATGGACCTTTGAATAAAAGGTCGATGAATGTAAATTATGTTATTTTTAATAGAAAATAGATATGTATTCCATGAATGTTGTGAAGGGGATGTAATAAGAGAGACCATGATTGATAATGAAAAGGTGGTGGAGGGAAACCAAAATGGTTGTGTTAACCTCCACTGAACCAATACCATGATGGATTTAAATTGCTTAAGATCAGAACCACCCTCTGACCAGAAATGAATTCCTGTTAGGTTGGTAGGTGGGAAAGCCTCCTCAAGAGTTAATGAGGGAATGGGGTAGACTACCCATATAAAAGGCTTTCGGACCTGACCACAGGCGGAGGAATTCGATCCACACGTAATCTTGTTGAGGAAGGAAAGAAAGGAAGCGTGGTGTGGGCAGAAGGGGGGGGGGGGGAGGTGATTTTTGATCACGGAGAATAGAGACAGAGCCAGAAGAAGGAGAGTAACCTTCATCCTCAGCTATTCCTATATTGGGCGAAGGAGAGTAACCTATGTGCCTAACTTTCATTGAGCTGGAAGTAAGATATTGAATCTCAATGCATCGTGGCCTAAGCTCGAGGGTGGCCAGTGATAAATCCATTGGGAGTGACTGAGCCTATGGTTGGCTGGAAACGAGAACCCTCTCAACAGTTGCAGTACGCCTTATGGTGTTGATAAGTGTTTTTATGTCTTGTTCTTTGAATTATAAATAATGGATGCATGCTTGTATTTATGTTCCTATAAATGGCTTCTATATTGAATGATTGAGTTAAGAGTATGTGTTCGTTCCTTGAGAACTTTTACATCTTCTTGATTTTTCCCTTATGCTACAGTTTAATCCCTCGAAAGCACTTTCCCTAGGTAATTTCATCATCGTCCTAGAGTCGAGTGAGTACTTCCCTGAATGCGAAGGTTGAATCTTGTAATGCCCACGAGACGAAGTTTATTAAGCTCAAGAGAGGTAATGCATTTATGCACAGGATTCCTGCAAGGTAAGAATAGAACCAGAACCACATAAGTTGTAGACTTGATGAAGGAGTGCAAGAGTTGTGCAGAAGATCCTTCTATGTGTTAAGTCCAGGAGAAAGAGCGTAACGCTCTTAAATCCTTCATAACTGACGAAGCTCGGGAAGGATAGCGAGAAATTCAAGTATCAAAAGGGAGTATCCTTTCATTTGGAAGTTCAACAGATGAGATCTGTTCGGAAGGATCTGAGGTCTATCATAGACGTTAGATTTGAGGAAGGAACGCAGGCGTTAGGGCCTCGAATTCTTCACCCTTCACAGGTTTGATGAATGTTGGTAATCATCGTGAAAGGGACGGATCCTTTGAAGTTCGAAACCTAAAGTCGCGATGTGATCTGGGCCGTAGATCTAAGAATCTATCAGAACCCACCTCGACCATCATATCTGTGATTTCAGAGTTTGTGCAATGGAAGAATCATGCGTTGGTGCGACTAAACTCCTGAAATATGAAATCACGATTAAATATAGACCGTAGATCCAAGGATCTATCGGGACCCTCCTTGACCGTTGGATTGGTGAGATCAGAGTCCGCACATCGGGAGAATCGTGCATTGGTACGACTAAACTTTCGAAACCCGAAATCACGATGAAACCTGGACTGTAGATCCAACGATCTATCGAGACCCTCCTTGTTCATCGAATTGGCAAGATCGGAGTCTGCACATTGGTAGAATCGCATGTTGGCGCGACTAAATTTCTGAAACCTGAAGTTGCGATGTGATCTGGACTGTTGGATCAAGGAAGGTCGTGGATCATCAATCTGACGTGAGAAGATTGATGCAAGGAGTACATGGGAACTTGAGATCCCCTAAGAACCAAGCTTAGAAGAGATAAGTGCTTCTCAGAAGCACATATGAGGTCCAAGAGGTGAACTTGTCTCAAGTTCGTAAGCTCCGGAGGGAAAGTGGAAGTCGAGACCCATATATCAAGGATCACAAGAGGTAGATTGAAGGCCAAGGCCTTCAGAACATCTAAAATCTTCCAAGTCAGGGAAGAAAGAAAAATCTCAGGAGGTGGAGCGACAGTGGTCGTTGGATCGAGCACTGAGAAAGATCTGGGCCATTTAAATTCACGTCTAGACAATTAGAAGAGCGTGCAGGAGGAGATCAAATCTAGGACTTCAGATCTGAGTGCGATGACCAACATCCATTGGATCCAGGAAAGGTGCATGCGGGTTAAACCCTTCAAAAGTATACAGGAGAGTGGACTTTTCCAAGTGTCAAAGTTCTGAAATCATCGGAACCGTCCATCGTCGGGACTGACAAGTGGAAGTAGATCCAAGAGTTCGAGAACTCAGACATCGGAAGAACTGGGGGAGAGTAATCTAAACTTTTCAAAGGGAGAGGTGTGAGGTGACTCTAAGCCGTTGGATTCATAAGACACATGGTAGAGATCCAAGTACTTCGGAGGAAGAGCCTGTGGAGAAGTCAAGAAGTGAATACCTAAGGAGTTGGGAGCTGCAACAATCCTAGGCATCCATTGGGATAGGACATGTGGCAGTAGATCAGCGTTTTGTTGACTCACAAATCAGGAAATTCAAAGGCAAAATCGCGAGAACTCACGAGATTCGAATTCACGAGTTGATCTGGACCATAGGATCACAAGAGACCATGGACCGTTGATCTGACTCTATCGGAAGATCGGGGATCGGAAGAGTTAGGGTGGACTCACATCCAAATACCCGAGCTGCGAACTCGCAATTTGATCACAGTCATCGATCGAAGGGAGACCGTAGACCGTTGATATGACTCTATCAGAAGATCAGGGATCAGAAGACTCAGGGTGGACTCACATCCAAATACCTGAGACGTGAACTCACGATTGGATCGCAGCCGTCAATTGAAGGGAGACCATGGATCATTGTTCTGACTCTATCAAAAGATCAAGGATCGGAAGAGTCGGGGTGGAATCACATCCAAATACCCGATAAGCGAACTCGTGATTTGATTGCAACCATCGATCAAAGGGAGAGTGTGGACCATAGATTGGGTCTTGGAGAGAGTTCGCATATCAAACTTCAAAGAGGAAAAAAAATGAGTTGCCCTCGGGAGACGCGAAACTTGAAGTCCCGAAGTGCTTGGCAGTTGGGCCCTAGGTTATCGCCAAACGTCTCAAATGAAGGAGCCTAGCAGGAGGAGATAGCACCTAGAGGATTCCTCGATCAGGAAATCAGAAGTCGGGAATATTGGGTTTGGCCCATAGAAAAGCACCCGAGGTCTGAGGTCGCAAAGCGCCTTTTGGGATAGGCATGTGGTCACAGCCGGTGGTCACGTGGAGGAAGCTTGCACCTGGTGCTAGTTCACACGGGTGAAGTCTCACAAAGACCCATGGATTGATTTCTTAGAGATTCCAATAGGGAACCGAAGAGCTTCTTCAGCTTGGGAATTTTGAAGGTCCATTGACCAGGATTAGAGACCAAGCTGGAGGATTCGACTAATTGAGGGAAAAAAAAATAGTTTATTTATGCCCCATCGTGGGTGTGTTACAAATTGGTATCAGAGCATTGTTACAACACTTTGCCTGCTTGGGCTCATGGATGAGTCACTTAAAAACTCTATTTGGAGTACTCTCAAAAGATTGACACTCTACCTTACCTTTTTCTTAAAAAGTATGGTTAGCAATTTTAATGAGGAAAAGAATGAAACTTTCTACTGTGTGTATACATTTGAGAATCTAAATTATGTATTTTTCATAAACTAATAGACTATTAGCTAACAATAAGTGTTTTGTCAGCACTCGAGCAGTCAGTAAACCATAATAGAGATGAAGAATCTGATGAACGAAGGGCGGAGGAAACCCCTCCGAACCTGGCTGAAACTGTAAGGAGCCTAAGGGCCGAATTACAAAGTTGCAAGTCTGACAATGAAAAGTTAATAA
This sequence comes from Picea engelmannii, assembly GCA_009831015.1. Taxonomy (NCBI): domain Eukaryota; kingdom Viridiplantae; phylum Streptophyta; class Pinopsida; order Pinales; family Pinaceae; genus Picea; species Picea engelmannii. Next base: position 191,783 of record ML787303.1, read on the forward strand.
AAGAGAAAGAAAACAAAACAAAAATTAATGCAGTCTTGCTGCAGAGCTTATTGACATACAGAGACAACTGCAACATGAAATCGCAACTAGTCATGTGTACCGACGACATGAGAAGAGAAGTCAAAGTCCACCTGAGATCTGAAAACATGACCAAACTAAGAGAAGTACCTCAAAGAAGTCCCAACCTGGAGGCAAGGGACACACATCGGCAGAGTCCTCTGGAAAGGAAGCTGACAACTCCGAAGGATCTTCTAATAGTGGAGCTAGCTCACATTCTCAAAGGAAAGGAAAGAAGCAGAAGAATTCCAAAAATCGTGACCCTAAAGAGTTCAAGAAAGCCAAACCACCCTCTTTTGATGGAGAGATTAAGAAGGGAGAGGAGGCTGAAGTTTGGCTGCTTGGTTTGAAGAAATACTTTAGAGTCCATGACTACTCTCAAAATTTGAAGGCTCGAATAGTCATCTTTAACCTGAATGGGAAGGCTTCCATTTGGTGGGAAGACCTTAGGAATGTGAAAGGAAACCATGAGAAGGACTTGTCATGGAAACAGTTTGAGAAATACTTCAGGAAACAGTACCTGTTAGAGAAATACATGGATGGGAAGACTAAGGAATTCTATGAACTCAGGTTGGGGCAGCTCACCATAGATGAATTCGTCAATAAATTCCTTGAACTACTGAGGTATGTACCCTATATAAAAGATGAAAAAGTAAAAATGCAGTGGTTCATTAGTGGGCTACCTCAGACCTACCGGGACAAGATTGAGTTCGACGAACCAAAGACCTTTGTTACAGATTATTTTCATCATCACCATGACTGTTAATGATGTAAACCTGTCTGTAGTCTTCAGAGGGTTCAGTGGCCTGAGTTCTTGAAGAAGAAATGGAGAAGAACTTTTCCTGAGAAAAGAAGTTGCATTTTCCTTTGTAAAAACCCTATAAAAAAGGAAGTTCGCAGGTTTCTATATAGGCAGGGTGCAAGAATGCCTGATTCTCGCAGGTTTCACCATAGCTGGGTTGCGAGAGGTTCGCAGGTTGCTCTATAGGCAGGGTGCGAGAATGCTTACACGTGGGAAAAAAGAGCATTTTCTCGAATCTTCTAGAAGGAGAAACTTCCATGGTGAGGTGGCATCTGAATGGTTTGGATCTTACTCGCTTTCATGATTTAGTGGGATCATCCTAACCTCCTCACCTTATCCTCTTCAACTTATAAAAGGAGAGGAGCTCTCATGGAGAAAGCTAGCTTGGAGCTTTTGGGATTGGCTAAGTTGGATTTGGTTTGGAATTATTAGCTTGGTTAGAGTGGTTTTGAGTTTTTCCTTTGTCAAGATAGATTGTGAGTATTATCAGATCTATGCTCTCAGAATTCTTGGAGTGAAAGTGTGTGGGGAACGAAGGACAGTTGGAAGGGACCTTACGACATCAAGGCCATGGTTGTAATCTCTCTTTCA